>APFE030743043.1:69884-107912 GCA_000404065.3 Pinus taeda | reverse complement strand
CACTGGCATAATGCCCATATTTTTTACAATAATAGCATTGGACATTGGATTTTTCATACCTTTGTCCTTGAGCATGATGTTGTCCTCTTTGTTGGCTGCTGCCTTGGCCTTGGTTCTAATTTGAATTGCTGCCTCTTCCTTGAGCATTTGCTGGACTGTTCCTTCCACCTCTGTTCTGGCTTCTGCCTCTTCCTCTCTTGTTTCCTCTGCCTTGACCTCTTCCTCTTTCAAAGGACATCTGGGTCTTAAAGGCTTGCTCTAGAGATGAGTTTTCATTCCTACTCAATCTCTGCTCATATGTTATCAGTGATGCATGTAGCTTATCAACTGAAAAGTTTGAGAGATCCTTTGTCTCTTCAATGGTGGTGACTATAGCATCAAACTTTGAGGGTAAGACCCTCAATATTTTCTCCACAATCCTCCTTTCTTAAATGGTTTCTCCATGAGTCCTCATCTGTGTAATCAGACCAATTACATGTGTGAAGAATGAGTCAATGTTGTTTGACTCCTTCATGCACAGATTCTCAAAATCTCTCCTGAGCAACTGTAGTTTTGCTGTCTTCACTTTCTCCATGCCTTGATAGGCTGTCTTGAGAGTTTTCCATGCTTCTTTGGATGTCTTAGTTGTTGCTATCCTTGGAAACACACTCTGGTCTACTGCTTGATACAAAAATACAAGGGCTTTTGAATCCTTCTTCCTATTGCTCTTCAGCAGATCCTTCTCTGCTGGAGTTAATCTATTAAACTCATTTTGATCTGCTTGTTCTTCAAAAACATCTTGAACTAATTCCCATAAATTTTGACAAGCAAACAGGGCTCTTATGGTTATTGCCCAATAGTCATAGTTTTTCCCATTAAACTGTGGGAGCTGGGTGTTAAACATACCCATACCAGTGCTTGTGCTGGCCATTCCTTGCATCCTTAGTTATACTTCAATTTCTTGACTGTGTATTTTAAAACACTCACTGTTTCTTCAGCAACACATAAAAAAACTTTGTGAAATACCTGAATCCTTTTGCCCGAGACTTTACTTTGCTGGAGAAGATTTACTGCTGCAACAAAAAACTCCTCCCTTCAGCTTCTTTGTCACCTTCAAAGAGCCTAAGCCTCCTCTGATACCACTGTTGGGGCTGTTGGGGATTTTTCTGGTAAAATCCCAAAAACACAAAAATTCAAGCACACAGAGGCAATGCTCTGTTTCCTTTGCTCCAGGATCTTTTTGTGCACAGGGAAGTTCTTTTTTTTTTAAATTACTGAGAACAGAGTATTGCACCACCATAAAATATTTTCTATACAGTAAAATAAAAATCACTGATACATATTCATCCTCTGTCACTCAGAGGGATTCACCAAAACATTTCTTTTAAAAACAAAATACTCTGCCTCCCTTGAAATTTTACACCACTGTGTGTAAAAATTTCATTTACATTCACTGCTGTGTGAAAACAAAGATTACAAGGATTTACTGCTGTAAAAGAAATAAAGGATCAATACACTGTTGTGTGAAAAACTACGTATTCACCAAAACTTACTTTTCCCTTTTCACTGCTGTGTGAAACAATTCATGGTTTTTTTAATACATGCTTCCCCTGGTTTTCTTCATTCACTTCTTCTCACTGCTGTTTCACTGCTTCATTTCAGAATGGTCAACAAAAAATAAAACATAAAACATACTATGCGTATGCAACAACAAAACCAAAAAAAAATTACATTGCGTATATGACCATATTCCTGTAAAAAAAAATTATTAAAATTTAAGACAATTACCTATGCCCATGCCTATTTTAAATTACCCATACTTCCGTAACTATGGAAAAATTAAAACTCTTACCAACATTCTACGAACTACATTAAATCACATTAATCTCTTTACGTGGGCGGTCAACCAAAAATTTGTTTTACTCCACGCAATATTAACTGCAGGCTCGTGTGCATCTTGGAGTGCAATCAACGGTGGAGAACGCTAGAGCAGATCGGACGAAGGAGGTGCATATCAGAAGGCCTTTTTAGTCGACAGTTACCTTCCGAGAAATTGTCAGAGGGTGATGTCACGCCTCAGCCACGCGTCAACACTTGAACTTTCTCGGAGCGCCTATGTACGGAAACCACTTCACGCAAAAGCGGGTCCGAGAAACTTACCGGCGGTTTTATGGTTTTGCCGTTGTGGTTTCGGGGTTGGTACGGCTGGGTTGAAATTACATTTTCAACAAATTCCTCCTCTTCTTCTGTGCTATTCTGTTTTCTCTATTCTTTTAACTCTGTTGCTGTTCTGTTTTGTCTACATACAATTCAAGCAAATGCTTGATCCTCGTGAGGGATATTTGTTTTTAAACATTTGGTGGCTCATTTATATCTAGAGTACAGGTTCAGATATTAAATGAAATAAATAAGACGTCAATTTTGTAACCCATTATGTGTAATTTTCCAAATATGTTTGGAGTTAAATTCAGCGTAATTGGTGCGTTCTTCATGCAGTAACGCAGCTTCCATGTTTTCAGTGTTCTTTTTGTAAGTTGGTTTTCCTTTGGCCAACACTAGTATTAATGATCGGACCACATTGTATATTTTTAATATTGGGCACTTTCCAGTTTATTATAAATATATCACTTTCTTATACTACATAATAAAATACAACAGATATTTAGATTTAGTCTCTGTGTCAATTTATCTTCTTCTCTTTTTCCCTGGATGGAGTCGACGCTGATTCAAGATTCTTGTCAGTGCTTTCTGTTTTTTAAGAAGGAAATCTAAAATTCGTTAGTTTCTAGCTTGACAGTAATCTTAAAATTATTAATTAGATAACAATAAGTATTTTCTAGATTACTATCTGACCACCACAACCTTTATGTAAACCAGGTTTCGATGACTAGCGCCATCCTCCAAGAAATTGGGCTATGGCTAGCAGATCACACGCTGGATGAATTAATTGAAAAAACTTCAGGTCCCGATATTACAGCAGAAGCAAGCAGACTGGGGATAATTGCACTTTATAGAAAAGAAGGATAAAGCTGATAGTGAAAGGAGGATGTGGGGACTGTTACACACATATAATGAGATCTTCATAGAAGTAAATGCATTGCTTTATTTTAAGAAGATTTCAGGTGTTATTTTTAGAGGTGGTGTGAAAAATCATGAAGGCTTCCCAAATCATGGAGGTTTCCCAAATGTCCATAAGTTCTGGGAAATGATAGTAGGCAAGAAAATCTTCTCTTCTGAGTCGAGAGAATCTCCCCAGAAGTCTACCCATAGGTAAGAACGTTATTAAAAACTCAAATGATTTCGTTAATAGAATATGTGGGCTTCAGGAGAAAGGAAGCTCTAAATATGATAGAAGAAAACTGGCACGAGGAGTTGAGGATGGAAAGAAATTATCATTATGGATATTACTGGGAAACACCATGCTATGTCCTAGACCCTCGCAAGCTATCATTAGATATACTTTGCAGTAATGGAAGAATCTGGGATGCAGCAGAAGATAAGTGGTATGCTGGAGTAAGACAAATCTATAAGGAGGAAATAGTCGGCAAAGCTGAGAATAAAGCTCTTAGAGCTCCCACTCCCAAAAGATTAAAATTCTGGCATCCTCATAGTTATGAACCAGTAAGAGTAGATGTAAATGGAAAGGGAGACTGATTTAATGAAGATGCAGAAAGTAGTGCACAAGAATTATGGAAAATACTGGCATCTACTAATGAGTGGCCTGGTTGGGTTGAAGCAAGAAAATATTATAACCTAGAACTACGAGATCTTAGTATAAGGATCCCACTGATTCCCAAAACGTAATGTTGGCTTCATCTGCCGTGCGAATGTTGGCAAATGCTCCTCGCAATCCATCCATAGGTCTGTCAAGAAAGTCGAACAATGTGCATTCCAGCGGTGAGCTTACTCGTCATAATATGTTGAAAATAATAATTACTTCGCTATGCAATGCAATCAATTTAGAGTTGAATCGGTATGGGTTAAGTCAAGTTTAATATTAGTAGTTTGAGTTCACTCTATATTTGGAACGCAGTATGAGTTAAGTATATTTGTAGTTTGAGTTTATTTTATATTTGGAGAGTAAGTGTGTTTATGTGAAGTTATTTTGTACCATTAGTTAGCCCAATAAAAGCATAAATACCTTTTATCTGGTTTATTGTAAAAATTAAATTTGTGTGATCCATAGAGAAGAACAACAATTTTTATTGTTCTTATGTATTAATTTTTGTGTTAATTTGATGATAGTGTAGTTGGTGGTTCATTGTAAGAATTAAGTTTGTGTGATTACTAGAGAAGAATAACTCATATTGTTTCTGTGTATTAATTTTAATGATAAGGTAGTTGGTGTTTCAATGTGGTGAAGGAGCTATATTATATTTTTCACATTATAATTTTTTTTAATGAAATTGGTTTTTTTATTTAAAATGTATGGCCAGACCCGCCTTCAAGCCGATCCACCTTCTCCTCAATATGCCTTTGCCCTCGCTAAATGATCATGTGTTTATCATTGATTGCGCGGAAGATCGTTCATGAAACTTATGAAAACATGTCGATCATCATGACAAATGCAGTTGAGCTTGTCCAAAGCTAATGCAGGAGCATCCGAGCACTCATAACTAAAGGAGGAAACCAAAGTGGAGGAAGGAAGACGTGGACCATTGGAGCAAAACAGGGGACAATTTTGTCTAAACAAAACTAATTAGGTGGAATGGATAAAAGTCTCGAGGAGACTTATTAAATGTACTTTGCCACATATGTACACATATAGAGAGAATTAGGGACAGTTGAGCGATTCATGGAGAGGATTTGAGCAAATCCTTTGATTCGATCCAATGTGTTTTATACATAATGAACCTGCATGTTCAATAGAGGGTAGTAATAGAGAGTTGTAAGTAAAGCGTTCAAAATGTAGTCGAAGGAGAACTTATGACTAAGGCTGAAATGCCTTAGGATGTAATCGTACTGTGTATAATTAATAGATGCAAGTTGTGTGTATTTGTGCCTTTTTGCAATTAAGTTGTATATATGCGTGAATGGTTTAAATCCTGTTTATAAGTGTGTTGATCGACCATCGATCACTGAAAGGATCGATGGCGGTCTAAAATATCATAGTTAATTGTCATATGAAGTGATAATAGTGTTAATGCAGAGTATGGCAGAGGAATTGTGTTTTAATGCAGATTCCATCAAAGGCGAGTGAGATCAGGTTAGAGGAGTAGATAGAGTATTACATAGTGGCTGTTGGATCTTATAGATCAATGATCCAGATCATGTTGCGTGGAGCAGTGCTAAAACATTGCATCAACGAACTTTAATGAAGAAAGGAAGGCTTATACACATATGTGGATTTTGGGCGAGGTGAAGGCCATAAGTGGTATTTCTCTCGTTGCCCCCGATTCCATACAAATTGTGACACATAGTAGTTAGGAGAGAGAGGGAAACTAATTATCAGGTAGTAATTCCATGTGCTTGTGTCTCACCCGAAAACATCGTGGACCGTTGGATCTACTAAGTGTAGATCAACGGCGGAGGACCGTCAAGCGACTTTTGGATCGGGGAAGGAGATTAACCGTTGGATCAAGCGCCAGATCAATGGTCAAGATTTAATCGCAAATCTCATTGGACATAGGTCAAAGGACGACAAAGATGGAATAGCCTATACGTGATACGCTGATTTGTCGATAGCCAATGAAGCGCTGATAAGAGATCAGGCCGATCGACGATCAGAGCAACGTTGTGGAAAGGCTGGAAGGTGCGGACCCAAAGATTTTATAGAAGCGGGTGTAATGTTTTGAGGTCCAGCTTAAGAGTTCCAGTCGGGTTTTTCGTTGTTCCCGTGTAGTTTCTGTGTATTGTAATAAAGTGGTGTGGTCTTGGGTTTCTAAAGAAAATCTTATAGAGTGAATGGTCTCGGGTTCTGAGGCTTAAGCAATGAAAAATGCTTCTGATAGTTAGTGGGTCATAACCCACAGGCCTCACAATCGTAATTTATAAAGGAAATGGAATTTTGGCTTACCGCCAAAATCTCTTTTCATCTAGTATCAGAGCAGGGAAAGGATTTTTTGCAAGAAGGAAGGAGTGTAAGCAGAAGGAACAAGGCGAAGAGGTACAGTTCATGAAGTTGGTAAGTTTATGGTCTTATTTTCGTGCAAAGAATGACAGTGGAAGGTGAGAAGACTTGCAGCAACCTAGAGCATGGAGTGATCATATGGTTTTAGAGGAGAGAACCAAAAGGATGCCAAAAGACTAAGCTCAAGAGAAAGCTTGGTGAGGTATCATGCAACAGAGGAAGACTGTTATTGCAGAGGTTGGTTGCAACTCACACAAGATCATGAAGGTAGTTCCACTGAAGAAGTGAAGTGGGTAGAATTACTAACAGATAAGGAGAAGCATATGACAAGGAAGCCATAAATTTTTGTGCCTCGGGAGTCTGATGTAGGAGCATCTGAGCAATCATAACTAAAGGAGGAATTCAAAGTGGAGCAAGGAGGATGTGGACCATTGGAGCAAAAAAGGGGACAATTCTGTTTAAACAGAGCTAATTAGAAGGAATGGATAAAAGTCTTGAGGAGATTTATTAAATGTAATCTGCCCCATATGTATGCATATAGAGAGAATTAGGATAGTTGAGTGATTCATGGAGAGGATTTGATCGGATTCTTTCAGTGATCCGATCCAATGTGTTTTATAAATAATGAAACTGCGTGTTCAATAGAGGGTAGTAATAGAGAGTTGTAAACTGAGTGTTCAAAATGTAGTCGAAGGAGAACTTGTGACTAACGTTGAAATTCCTTAGGATGTAATCGTACTGTGTATAATGAATAGATGCGAGTTGTGTGTATTTGTGCCTTTTGGCAGTTAAGCTATATATATATATATATATGTGAATGGTTTAAATCCCATTTATAAGTGTGTTGATCGACTATCAATCACTGAAAGGATTGATGGCGATTTAAAATATCATAGTTAACTGTCGTATGGAGTGATGACAGTGTGAATGCAGAGTATGGCAGAGGAACTATGTTTTAATGTAGATTCCATCAAAGGCGAGTGAGATTAGGTTAGAGGAGTAAGCAGAGTATTACATAGTGGTTGTTGGATCTTATAGATCAACGGTCCAGATCATGTTGCATGGAGCAGTGTTGAAACATCACATCAGCGAACTTTAACGAAGAAAGTCGGGCTTATACACATAAGTGGATTTCAGGTGAGGTGAAGGCCATAAGTGGTATTTCTCTCGTTGGCCCTAATTCCATACAAATTGTGACACGTAGAAGTGAGGAGAGAGAGGGAAACCACTTAATTGGGTAGTTATTCCCCGTGCCTATGTATCACCCAAAAACATTGTGGACCGTTGGATCTACTAAGTGTAGATCAACAATGGAGGACTATCAAACGACTTTTGGATCAGGGAAGGAGATCGATTGTTGCATTGAGCGCTAGATCAACAGTTAAGATTTAATCGCAAATCGCATTGGACAGGGGTCAAGGGATGGCAGAGATGGAATAGCTGATACACAACACGACGATTCGCTGATATCCGATGAAGCGCTCATTGGAGATCGGAGCAGCACTGTGGAAACACTTGAAGGTGCAAACCCGAAGATTTTATAGAAGCGGGTGTAATGTTTTGAGGTTCGGCTTAAGAGTTCCTATCAAGTATTTTTGTTGTTCCTATGTAATTCTTGTGTATTGTGATAAAGTGGTGTGGTCCCAGGTTTTTAAAGAAAATTTGATAGATTGAATGGTGTCGAGTTCTGAGGCTTAAGCAATGAAAAACACTTCCGATAGTTAGTGGGCCATAACCCACAGGCCTCATGATTGAAATTTATAAAGGAAAGGGGATTTTTCCTTACCCCCAAAATCTCTTTCATCAAAAGTGATGATAATTTTCCACTGAACACTACCAATATTATTAGGTAAGGGGGGGCTAGTTATAGTTCCATATGGCTGAGTAAGATCTGAGTCTACGACCTCGCCCTATCCATGCTCTCCTCACATATGGCCCCCATGTAGCCCCCTTTCTCCCAACTTCTTGCCTATCCTCATTGGTAGAGCATTGTTAACTAGGTTACTTTCTCATTGATGGTGACACTCCTCCAATCAAACCCCCACCCAAAATCAAATTTAACAATCCCAAAACTCTAGAGCTTTTAGCATAAAAAAGAAATCCACACACTAGTGAGTGAACCAACAAGCCTTTTTACTGCAAAACACTACGTCTACAAACCAAGAGGCTCCCCACAATTGTTGGGTCAACTAGCACTAGACACCATACAAGCATTGAAATGCTAGTGACCATAAAATGCACTAGAGGTCAACACACAACTAAGCTAGCTCCACAACTTCCTGCGTTAACCCACTAAGTCACAACGAGCTTAGGACCTCCAAACTAATACAAAGGGATGTTAACTGAGCTCAAACACTACACTAATAAGTTCAGTACCAGAACATCATACCTTACAGCTTCTGCTGCTCCCATCAAAATGGACATATAATGCATGCTACCGAGTGCCAAAAGGTTTTCCCAACCTGACAAGCGAGAAGCTAAATGCAATTCCCCTAGTCTAAAGACCTCGACCCTCTAACAAAATAACAAACCCGCCACAACCTAGAGCTAACACAAAAGGTTTAAATACAATGAACAACAACCAACACCTAGCACCACCTTACAATAGCTTTGAAACCAATCTTTTTAGAAAAGAAACAGACAGACTAAGGGAGAGAACCATACTTTCTTACCTCATTCCAAGCATGGAGCTTCCACGACTCGTTTTGGAGGAATATTGGTGCACCCATAGCATAAACTGGCTAGACAAGATTAATTGACTCTCTAGACAACTTCAAGCAACCTCACCATCTTTGAGGATCCCAATTAAGTTTCAGTTGAATCGATCATCCTCCTCTCTAACCTCCCCAGACAAAACAAGAACATCCCTCCACAAACACTCCCAAGATGCATAGACAACTATCCCCATTATCCTCGCCACCCTACTTAGAAAATGCATGTTAAAATTACTCCCACGTCCATCTCATACAAGTCTAAATAACCTACAAACAACAAACAAGCTCTCTTTCCCGCATCAGTATGACAACACTACAAATCCACCTAAATTCCATTAAATATAATAACTATTGAGTAACCTTAGCCTCCTCTCTCACACGAGGGTGCATGTCACTGGGTGCCACACCACCCCTTATTAAATTCCCAGGGGATCATTGGGGTGGTGGGAACCCACCACAATCCCAACATCCCCATGCAATGACACCCAATCAGGAAATATTTTGTTCAAATTGCAATAATTTTATTTTTATTCATAAAATTATATATTAAATGTTGAAAGTTTCGAAGTATTAGTCCACTTATAATCATCCTATATTCCTCTTAACTTCATATTTATCAAATCTCTAGAGGTGCAAACCTTCTTACAAATCTATTTTATAGTACAAAACGTGTTACTCCATTCAATATGATCTGATAATCAATTAGATTTATCTCAACATTAAATTTATCAAATATCTTAAGATCAAGCTTATTTAAAAATGCAAAATTTTAAAAAAATTACACTTAATTTGTGCTTTGCCATCCTTAACAAATATCATCTTAAAATAGATTTATTCCATATTTCTTTTATTAAGTTTAAAGTCATAATTTTGTTTTTAGTAATAATACAACTATTTGTACTTTCCCAATCCTTAACAAATATCATTTTGAAATTTAACAACTATAACTTGGATTTACAAAAATCCTTGCTAGATTTTCTCTAAATATAACTGGAATTTCTATAACTTTTTGGACAACTCCTCCACCTCATTAGACTACCCAATAGAATTATTCCATCTTTGCAAGTGTATTCATATTTTTAAAATAATAATAAAAGTATTTGTTTAAAGTCATAATTTTGGTTTTATTAAGTAATAATACAACTATTCAAGTTTAAGCCCGGGGTAGCCCGATTGGTCGTGTCACGCCCCAACTCTTTTTTTCTTAAGTTGACCGGGTGCGGCACCGCCTAAGTAACCAACCGTTTCCATGATTATGCTACTTTACGAACTACGCTTTCATTCATGTATAAAAACTTCAATTATGATTATAATGTACGGAATCCATTATAACAGCATGATAAATGATACCAAGAACATCAATAATATGAAGATAAAACTTTCTTTTATTATATATGAGATTTTGATACAATGGCCGAGAGCATCACTCCACCGGCGTTATAACCCAAAGCGGGCACCCGCTCGTGCAAGGGCGCATGGCGGTCGCACCTCCACCTTAACCAAATATACAACAAAGTCACAATACAAGTCTGCCCGAATGGGCGGGCGCGCCCGTGCACACCCGCACGACCCACCGACCAAGTATCGTTCCAACCGGGTGCCCGTTCACTGTGTGCGTTCACCCCTTGGGTGGGCGGTCCAACCGCGACCTCGCCCGTGTACCCTCACCCGGCGGGCGGTCCACCCGACCTCCTACCCACGCGCTGCACGATCATATGTCACCCGACTCGGCGGGCGCATTCCACCAATGCGACCTGCGGTAGTGCGTCCTCCCTCGCAGCCCTTGTGCGCACCAAGACTTGTGCGAAGAGCTATGCAAGTTCGATGGTTCAAATGAATGCATCCTCCATAAGTTTATACGCCTGTTCGTTGTGGCGACCATCTCCATGGCTGACCCTCCAAACCGCAATACAACCGCCCAACCATCGTGTCGTTAAGCATTTCTCACTGTCGGCTTGCCCACACTTAATCCACCCTTGGTCGGCTTTCATGTGTGGGGCGAGCTGCCAACTCGCCCTATAAACGTGTGAACTCCCTCCCATATCCACACGCACATATTATGATTGTGCCTCCACATGGTTAGAGCGCTCACACTCCATACTTAGTCACATTTCTCAACGGGAGGGGCGCGCGCTCGTGCACGAACCTGCAAGGCGTTACATCCTCCCCCACTGGAAATCATTGTCGCCCTTGACAATCCTGATCATCTAAGTATCCTTCGTTCATACTTCGCAATCTTCCTCTTCCATCTCTAAAGTGAGTCCTCTGATTCCCAACTCTCCTCTTCCGGTGCTTCCTTCCATCTGACAAGGTACTCCCGTTTCTGGTGGCAACCAATCCCTGTAGTCCTGAAGTTCAAAATCTTCTCCAACTCCAAGCCTGGTTTGTCCACTATCCCGGTTGGTCCTCTCGGCGGTTCAGCTCTCTCTGGATGGTCTGAATCAAGTCTGCATCTCTTCAACTGACTAACGTGAAAAATTGGATGCTTCATGTGCATATGGTGCAGAAGCGCGAGCTCGTAAGCAACCTCCCCCACTCGCTTCTTCACCCGAAATGGTCCCTCATACTTCTGTGTCAGTTTGGCGGCCATCCCCTTGGCTAGCTGAAACTGCTCCCCGGTAATCCTGAGAAACACCATATCTCCCACACCGAAGTGTACATCCCGTCTTCCCCTATCAGCATACTTCTTCATCCTCCTTGTAGCATCATGCAAAAGCAACTGTGCCAACTCCAAGGTCTCTTCCCAAGCCTTCATGAACCTCTTTGCATGAGGACTCCTCAAAAAACCTGTGGTCTCAACGGTGTGCAGTGCAACTGGCATCTGCCCATTCACCAACTCAAATGGACTGTACCCCATCGCAGAACTCTTTTGAATATTGTAGCTAAACTGAGCAATATCCAAGATTTCAGGCCAATTCTTCTGATCAGTCGTCACATAATGTCTCAAGTAGTCCTCCAGCAATGCGTTGATCCTCTTGGTCTGCCCATCTGTCTGCGGATGGTAGCTCGAACTCCTCAACAACTCTATCCCAACTAACTTGAAAAATGTGGTCCAAAATCTCCCTGCAAACCACGGATCTCTATCTGACACAATACTCAACGGCATCCCCCAATACTTCACTATGTTCTTAAAGAAGAACTCCGCAGTCCGCTCGGCTCCACAAGGTATCTTTGTTAGAACAAAGACAACATACTTGGAAAAACGATCAACCACGACTATAATCCCATTATACCCCTGCACCTATGGTAACTGAGTGATGAAGTCCATCGAGACACTCGTCCATGGCCTCTCTGGAATCAGTAAAGGCTGCAACAGTCCTCCTTGTCTTTGCATATCCGATTTGTCCTGCTGACAAATGATGCACGTATGTACATACCCCTCCTTATCCTCCCGCATCTTCTCCCAAAAGAATCCTCTCTCCAACAATGCCAAAGAACGACGCTATCCTGGGTGGCCAGCCCATGGAGAATCATGGAACTCCTTCAAAAGGTGCCTCCTGAGACCAGATGTCTTTGGAACATAGAGTCGGTTTCCAAAGAACAAGTAATCGTCCCGTAGAAAGAACTTTCGTGTCTTCCCTTCCTTTATCTGCTTCAGTATATTCTGTGCCAAAGTATCGGTTTCCACACTTTCCTTCAGTTTGTTTTGCATCTCTTCTAACATCTGAACCTGACTTCTACTCCTTGCTACCCGGTCTTCACCCTCCAATGTTGCAAGTTGTCCCTTTCTACTAAGGGAATCTGCTAGCGCATTGTGTCTACCCGGTCTATACTCAATAGACATGTCGAACTCTGCCAAGAAGTCCTGCCAACGAGCTTTCTTTGCAGAAAGCTTCGGTTGTGATGCAAAATAACTTGTTGCAACGTTGTCAGTCTTGACAACAAACGGCTTCCCAATCAGGTAATGCCTCCATACATGAAGACAATGGATGATCGTAGTCATCTCCTTCTCATGAACCGGATACCTCCGCTCTCTATCCTGCAACTTCTGACTCTCATACACCACTGGATGCCCATCCTGCATAAGAACCCCTCTTATGGCAAAATCTGAAGCATCGGTGTGTACCTCAAACGGTCTCCCGAAGTCAGGCAACTTCAGTATCGACGCTGTAACCATCCTTCTCTTCAAGTCATCAAATGCCTTTTGACATTTCTCCATCCAACACCACCTCTTGTCTTTTTTCAGTAGTTCTGTCAGTGCCGAGGTCACCTTGGAGTAACCTTCTACAAACTTTCGTTGGTAGTTGGTCATGCCCAAGAACACCCTCATCTCATGGACATTCTTCGGTTCAACCCAGTCCTCGATAACCTTCACTCTGCTTGGCTCCATCCGTATGTACCCCTGACCAACAATATTCCCAAGGAACAGAATCTCGGTCTAAGCGAACATACACTTAGACTTCTTCAAGAACAACTGATTCTCCCTCAGTTCCTTGAACACCATCTCCAAGTGCTTTTTATGATCCTTCATGTTGTCACTGTACACCACTATATCGTCCAAGTATACCACTATGAACGAGTCCAAGTATGGTCGTAGAACATCATTCATCAAAGTGTAAAATGTCGCAGGAGCGTTGCACAACCCAAATGGCATAACAAGGAACTCAAAACTACCATACCTTGTTACGATCACGGTCTTCTTCTCATATCCTTCAGCAATCCACACCTGATAGTACCCATGCCTCAAGTCCAGCTTGGAAAACACTCGGGATTTCGCAAGCTTGTCAAAGCAATCAACAGCCAATGGGAAAGGATACCTGTTTCTCACCGTATGCTTGTTCAATGCATGGTAGTCACAGCACATTCGTAGCTCATTGGAATCCTTTTTTCGCTGGAATAATACCGGAGCTCCATACGGGGATCTTGAACGTCTAATGAAACCCGCATCAGCTAACTCCTTTAGCTGTCGTTTCCATTCCTCCAACTCAGGCCCTGATAAACGATAAGGTGCTTTAGCCGGGGGTTCCTTCCCTGGTTCAAGCTCAATGCTATGGTCTACTGCACGCCTTGGTGGAAGATTCTTCGGTAGCTCATCAGGCATCAAATCCACATACTCGGCAACCACATCAGAAATCTCAGCTGGAACAGGCGTCCCCACTCCATCACCTTCAACTCCCTTGAACATCACCGCATATGTCTCCATATCTGATTCCTTCATAGCCTTCTCTAAACTTAGTGCAGAAACATGCTGCACCTTGACTTCCCTCCTTTGCCTATGAGTGGGAAAAGTATAAGTTTGTGTCTATCCAACCAGCACCACCTCATCATAGAAGGGGACAACAATAGCCCTATTTCCCTTCAAGAAATCTTGTCCAAGTATCACATCAAAGTCGTTCATCTCCATCACTGTCAAGTCCAACTGACCCGTCCGGTCTTTTATTTGCACCGGCACTTCGTGTGCCAAACCCGCCACCTTAGCCTTAGAATTCACTGCCTTGACTTCCTTGTTCGATGGGAGGATCATTAGTCCGACCTCTCTTGCCAACCATGTCGTCATAAATTTATGAGTGGCCCCTGTGTCCACAAGAGCTTGAGTGGTCTTTCCACGAACCATCAAGTCCACGAAACCCAGACTGTTCATCCATGATTTCTCCATAACCTGTCCTTGCA
The DNA here is from genome assembly GCA_000404065.3 of Pinus taeda. NCBI lineage: Eukaryota > Viridiplantae > Streptophyta > Pinopsida > Pinales > Pinaceae > Pinus > Pinus taeda. Next base: position 93,539 of record APFE030743043.1, on the reverse strand, counting down.
TACATATTCGTTCTCTTCATTCATCATTCAGCAACGGCTTCACTCATTGTGAACCTGCTCCGATACCACCTGTCATGCCCCAAACTCTTTTTTTCTTAAGTTGACCACGTGCGGCACCGCCTAAGTAACCAACCGTTTCCATGATTATGCTACTGTACAAACTACGCCTTCATTCATGTATAAAAACTTCAATTATGATTATAATGTGCAGAATCCATTATAACAACATGATAAACAATACCAAGAACATCAAGAATATGCAAGATAAAACTTTCTTTTATTATATATGAGATTTTGATACAATGGCCGGGAGCGTCGCTCCACCGACGTTATAACCCAAGGCGGGTGCCCGCCCATGCAAGGGCGCATGGCGATCGCACCTCCACCTTAACCAAATATACAACAAAGTCACAATACAAGTCTGCCCGAATGGGCGGATGCGCCCGTGCACACCCTCACGACCCACTGACCAAGTATCGTTCCAACCGGGTGCCCGTTCACCGTGTGCGTTCACCCCTTGGGTGGGCGGTCCAACCGCGACCTCGCCTGTGTGCCCTCACCCGGCGGGCGGTCCACCCGACCTCCTACCGGCGCGTTGCACGATCATATGTCGCCCGACTCAGCGGGCGCATTCCACTAATGCGACCTATGGTAGTGCATCCTCCCTCGCACCCCTTGTGCGCACCAAGAGTTGTGCGAAGAGCTATGCGAGTTCAATGGTTCAAATGAACGCATCCTCCATAAGTTTATACACATGTTCGTTGTGGCGACCATCTCCATGGCCGACCCTCCGAACCGCAATACAACCGCCCAACCATCGTGTCGTTAAGCATTTCTCACCGTCGGCTCGCCCACGCTTAATCCACCCTTGGTCGGCTTTCATGTGTGGGGCGAGCTGCCAACTCGCCCTATAAATGTGTGAACGCCCTCCCATATCCGCGCACACATATTATGACTGTGCCTCCGCATGGTTAGAGCCCTCGCACTCCATAGTTAGTCCCATTTCGCAATGGGAGGGGCGCGCGCTCGTGCACGAACCTGCAAGGCGTTACAAGTCAGATCCCTTTTGCCATTTCCTCGGCCATCTATCACGAGGTGAAAGCTTAATCTTTTGAGTTCACCCGAGTCAAGCTTCGAAGGTCAAGCCAAATGGTATACGGTTACGACTCACCCTAAGACCATTACACTCGAAGAAAAAATTAAAACTATTCAAAGTTAAATTCATAATTTAGTCATCAAATTAATTAACATATAAAACAAAATTATTTACATGATAAATAATTAAATATTTACAATCAATATATTATAAAATATTTCTTTATGGCAATTAATCTTTCCGGTTTTAATGAAGAATTATGATAAATATCAAGTATTACTGCATTTTCTTTTGCAAAAGAACTTGAAATTCACCTAATCATATTTATAAAGGAAACATATATGTACAATATTTTCATAGTAATTGAAGTTTATAAAAATGTTTGGCTTATCAATATTATTTTAACAATTGCATATTGATATATACATATATTGATCATAGATTTAATGTGCTATAGAAGCTTGTAAAAATGTTCATTTGTGTTATAGAAGTTTGTAAATTTGTTCATTGACAAGTTTTATTAATAAATATTTTTTGGAAGTGATTTCAAATATAGTGATTTCAATTGCATATTGACACATACATAAATTGATCATAGACTTAATTTTCTATAGAAACTTGTAAAAATGTTCATTTGTGCTATAGAAACTTGTAAAATTGCTCATTGACAAGTTTTACTACTAAATACTTTTCGGAAGTGACTTCAAATATAGACATAATTTGATTTCATTGGCATATTGACACATATATAAATATTTCAAATATAGAAATAAGTTAATTTCAATTGCATATTAACACATACATAAATTGCTCATAGACTTAATTTTCTATTGAAACTTGTAAAATTGCTCATTGACAAGTTTTACTACTAAATACTTCTCCGAAGTGACTTCAAACATAGACATAAGTTGATTTCAGTGGCATATTAACACATACATAAATGGATCATAGACTTAATGTGCTATAGAAACTTGTAAAAATGCTCATTTGTGCTATAGAAACTTGTAAAATTGCTCATTGGCAAGTTACATGGACATAAGTTGATTTCAATGGCATATTGACACATACATAAATTGATCATAGTCTTAATGTGCTATAGAAACTTGTAAAAATGCTCATTTGTGCTATAGAAACTTGTAAAATTGCTCATTGACAAGTTTTACTAGTAAATACTTTTTTGAAGTGACTTCAAACATTGAAATAAGTTGATTTCAATTGCACATTAACACATACATAAATTGATCGTAAATTTAATGTGCTATAGAAACTTGTAAAAATGCTCATTTGTGCTATAAAAACTTGTAAAATTTCTCATTGGCAAATTTTACTACTAAATACTTTTCGAAAATGACTTTAAACATATACATAAATTGATTAACAAGTTTTACTAATAAATACTTTTCAGAAATAACTTGTAACCTAGAAATAAGTTGATTTCAACCTAGAGAAAACAAATAATATGCATTATTTCATATGTTCTACAAGTTTTTATTCATATTTCTATCCAAATGCAGTTATTTATGAACAAGTTTTTCTAAGTAAAATTGCATATCTCATTTTTTTTTTTTTTAATAGATAGGAATGCTTTCAATTTTTACTAATATAATCAATTTTCTTAATTTTTTTTAATATTTTTATTTAAAATACAATCCACACTTCTATTTTTTCATATTAAAATTAAATTTTAAATTATGCCAAATCAATTTATGTAAAACTCATGTTCAAATTAAAGTACTATAGAATAATCTATTTAAAAAATATTTAATTAATATAAATTTAAAATTATATATATATTGATCCATATTTTTTTTATATTTCCATTTTGTAAAGATTTTTTTGCTACCCTGAAATATTTATTTAAAAGAAATGTTTATCGCATTAAAAACTATATATAAATAACAATATATAAAAACATTGATAACAATATAGAGGCTACTATTAATAGTTTCCCTTTCCCTTTATGCACGAACCTCCCTTTATAAAATCAATTTTTCATAAATAAGAGTCTCCCATTATAGGATCATTATTCACATTGGAGACTATGCAATAGGGTGGATGTAGTTAATCATGAATTTTTATAGTTAATGGAAATTTCAAAATATATTTCAAAATTTTTGAGTACTTAAATATCCCTTAAGAAAATAAAATTGAATGTTTTAATATTTAATAATAAATTAATATATTAAACTATAATTTTATAGTTCAATTTTTAAAAATTAAGTATTCATTTTCTTAAAATCAATAAATTTAATTTAAAATTCAAAATAAAATAATAATAAGTATCTAAAATATTAATATAGTTCAATTTTTAAAAAGTTACTTATTAATTTTCTTAAAATCAATAAATTCAATTAAAATTTCAAAATAAAATAATAATAAGTATTTAAAATGTTAATAAAATATGATAATATTTTAATAATAAAATAGTTATTTTATAAAATAAATGGAGGGGCAATAGGAAAAGTGATAGCGATGACATCTAGGGTTCTTTAGTTTCTTAGTCTTTTTTTTTTTCCTTTTTCAGGTCATTGTGAACCAAGGTTTGTTTGGCTTCTATGTGGATATGCCATGGAGTGATACCTAGCCTTCCAACTTCCTTATCTGCGTGGACTGCTATTCTCTTCAGCGTTCACCTGTAGGACTCATGCCCTCATGCATGACAATGCCCTTTTACCCATCAAAAATGAAAGAAGACAGGTAAAATGAAAATATAGGAGGGCCCACCCTAGTGGACGCCTCTTGTGTTGAGTCTTTGTTGTGGACCATTTTATGCTTCAAAAATTCCTCTAGGAGCACTATTTCTTACGTTGAAGGAGGTTTCTTTCTTTCAACTTAGGCGATGGGAAAATGAAATTAAGGTACCTTAATTTTTTCCCCTTATCAACCGTTTTTCACACCCTATGTAAGATGAATATATGGAAATACACTATGTTTTTTTTCCCAAGGGGATATGAGGCTTACACCAGTAATGGGGCTAAGTCTCCTATGGGCCCAACACTCATTAGTGGTATCACCCTCTTTTTAAACAAACAGACAAAGGAAAAATATTTTCTTATTTTCATCAAAAACAGGGGGGAAATCAATTGTTTTATAGGTAAAAAAATACAAATTCATTTTTTTCTCTTAAGAAATTTATTGAATAAAAATGGGGTATTACCAAAAAGTTTAAATGTTTGTAATACGAAGGGAAGGTCCTTCATGACTTCTCTTTACTCAAAGATAATAGTATAACAACAAAGTCATCTATAATTTTGAACTCTAGTTTATGTGAGTGTGCTCTCGCTGCCTCCTTCAAGGAAGGAGTTTAAGGGAGGGCTTTTGAACATGTAGAATATAGCTAAAATATTTCATAACCCTATGTAGTAGACCAAATGGAACAAGCCCCAACCATGGTGATCAATAATCCGAAGGTTTCTACTCTTTTTATGCTCTTTAGAAGTAGGCAGTTATTTGTCGATTCAATGGCTTTTAGCCAACACTTGAAATATTTATCTAGTGGATTTTCACTTCATGGACACAAAATGTGACATACACTTATGCTACAAAGGGTTCTTCATAGTCCAATTCAACACATAAAAGTGCCTAGATTTTGTTCTTCAGGAAGGGCCATGGTTCTAGCGGAATGTTGGTTTATTCATCACTCCATGTTTTTTGGAATTTGGTGCCACAACAATGGTGTACACAGCCATGCCGATATGGGTGAGGCTTCCAAAAATTTCTCTTCCTTTCTAGCATCACAAATTTATTGAAGACATTAGAAATGCTTTGGGAAAAAAAAGTGACATGGAAATAACAAAAAATTTCTCTTCACCTTTGCTAGAATATGTGTGGATATAGAACTTAGCAAAGGAGTTCTGGATCACATAACTTTGAAGCATAATACTTTACAATGGTCACAAGTTTTTGACTATGAGAATACAAATTCTAATGTTGTGAATGTTTTTAGATAGGGCGCCTACAAAATACTCGTCCACAAGCTAAGAAGAACCCAAAAAAGAAAAAGAGGCATCCAATTCGACTAAAAAGATGGAATTTTTCCGAGCTTCCTCAGTCCAGAGACAAAGGAGAAGAAACAAAAGAGAAATACCAAACTCAATTTGATGTAGAGATTAGTGCTCAACCTAGACATCAACTAGAAGAGGGCACCCTAACATAGTTAGGAATGGCCATACGGATTCAACAGGGATCTAATCCTATAGGATTGTAGATATCAAATGGGGTTAGGAGCACTAAAAAGGCCCATGTTTCTAAGAGTTTAGATTCTAAAAAATAAGCTCTCCTTGTGGAAGAAGTTAGAGAATTGGCAATGGTTCCCATTGAACCAACTTTAAATGGTTGGCACAAGGTGTAAAAAAAGATGGGTAAAAAGATTGGCTAAGCAAAAATGCCAGTGAAATTTTCACTATCTTTATATTGTATGTGCATCAATTGTTATGTTTCTTTTTGTTCGCTCTTTGTTGTGAAGAGTTATTCACATGAATGCTTTGTAGGATATGAAAAATGTAATTTTATCTTTCTTCATGATAGATAAAATTATGCGTCATTTTCTAGGGAAAAAGACACAAATCTCATTGAGTGTAAAACTCGAGCAAATATTGTATATTGTATATTTATATAAATTTTACACATAAATACTCTTATTTTTAATTTTTTTAAAACTTTGATAATACATATAGTTACATATTTTATAATATTTTTAATTTAATTTTTTAACATGATATGCATTTTATTAATGATATATATGAAAAATATATTTACATGTTTTATGATTTTTCTCAATTCAATTTTTTAGTGATATGAATATTATTAATGATATATATAAATAGACAGATAGATACATAACTTAGAAAATAAGTTTATTGTAATATTAAATATTTATATACTAATTAATTTAATCTAAATATGAAGTTTATATATATATACACATTGTTATTAATTAAGTTTTTAAATTTTTTATAGGTTTATTAATAGAATCTTTGACTCATTATTATTTAAATTTATTTTAATGTGATATGAATATTATGGTTTATTTTTTGGATTCATTAAGTTGAATAAAATTTATTATTTTTATTACTTTTTACATTTTATTATTATTATTATTATTATTGTATCTGAAGAGAAAAAATTCATTTTTATTAGCGTAAATAAAATTACATTCTATGTGTGCATATAATGCACTCAAAAAGAGCTTGAAGATCCATCGCCCAAAAAGAAACAAAACCATATATGAGAAACCAACCTATAAACCAAAAATATAAAAGACAGTGTGTGATCATACATCGTGCTATCAAACATTGTATCAGCATCAAAATATCATCATCTAAGACCATAGAGAATAATGTCTACCAAAAGTTGAAAAAGGAATCGAAACATCATTATTCAATCTCTAATATATGGGATGTTGAGTTGAAGGCCTTCAATGAAAGATATGTGGTAGTATTTTGAAATGATCCCATTTAGCTACTCATAAATTTTCCATAGACCCCAATTTTGTGTAGCATCATCCTTACCGAGTTTGTCTATTGTGTGGTTATGTTCCCTGTAAATATGTCAACAAGAAATATGATCAAAAGAAATTGCAAGTTATAATACCTCCTAAAGAATTGGAATCAGTGTGGGCATGTGGGAATGCTGAAGCTCATTGAACCAACTTACAATAACCATGGAATCAACAAAAATCTACAAAGTATGGCATTCGTTTTTTATTGCTAAATTAAGAAGGAGCTTCATACTAATAAGTTTAACATAATTGTTTGTTACTCTTCCTAGGCCATTGTGTAGCTTGTAAAAATGAATTTCATGGAGGTACAAAACAACCGCCCCACCACAATCTGCACCTTCTAAAGGCACACCATCAAAATATGCCCACATTTTTTTTTTTCAACATCTTTAACAACAATGTTTTGTCCAGTATGGACAGCTTCAACAAATGAGATAATTTAAAAATCAACAACTGCTTTGGAAGCCATCTGATTAGGAATGGATGATTTATCTTGAAATATAGCCCTGTTTCTAGCATTCTATATACCCTAGCAAATTAGAGTTGGGGTATTTCTATTATATTTAGGAGAGATTTTCTCCCACCATGCTTTCTATATTTCTGAAAAATATGATCCATGCCAATTCAAAGCATAACCAATTTGGTTCCTGATGAACTTCTAAACTTCAACAATGAATGGATAGGAGATAAAAATGCACTTCAATGTTTCCACTTTGTTTTTTCATAGCACACACCAGTTGGGGACACTCACACAACACCTTTGCAGATGATACCGTGTTTGTGCTTTGTTTTCTAGCAATCACCAAAAGAATAAACAAGTTTTATGGGGGCTCTTAAGATTCCAAAGTTTCTTCCACTACCACACCAATAAATCTTATTGTCTTTCGTTGCAAAAATACAAATAGTGAGTTTTTGGGGTATATTCTCCAAAAGGGGAGTGTACTTAGTACAGGGTGTCATTCTCCTTGCTAAGAAGCACATGAGAAATATTTCAAGGAACAATATAATTGTTCCAATGTTCATGGTACTTGGTTATCAATTATGATGATACTCATTGACCCACCTGTTTTCTCATTTGGATGTACGATGGTGATCAATAACCTGGTTTAATTTTTTTTTTCCATTTTCATTTAAGAAAAGAACCATTTCATAGGGTAGGTGATAATTTTCCCCACAACTGACCCACTAATCTGGCCCAATTCTCATCTTTTCGCTATTCCCCACTGTCCATGCAAGAAAATCTTCAACCACCACTAGGGAGGATACTATTTCTTTTTTGATAATGGAAATATTTAGTATTTTCTTATTTAGAGACCAAAGCCAATCTTCACGAGAGTTGTGATAGATGTACTTCATGTGGGTTATTGTAGTCCATAAATTATCTATAGAGATCAACCTCTAGCCTACTTTAGTATCCAATGCTTTTTGCAAAAGAGGGGAGGAATTTTAAATCCCATCCTTGATTTAACAATAGGGAATTATGGTTAATAGATCATATGTTGGATAAATTAATGAATAAACTTTAGGTCCCAATATTACAACAAAGACAGGTAGAATGGGGATATTACTATTTATATAAAAGAAGGATAAATATGATAGTGAAAGGATGATGTGCAGATTTTTACACACATATAATGACATCTTTAAAAAACCAAACATATTGCTTTGTTTTAAGAGGATTTTAGGTGTCATTGCTATGGGTGGTGCTATAAAAAAACGTGGAAGTTACCTAAACCTGCATAAGTTATGGGAAATGATAGTAGGCAAGAAAATCCTCTCTTCCAAGTTAAACAAATCTTGGCCAAAAGTCCACCTAGAGGTAAGAGAATTATTACAAACTCAAATGGTTTTCTTAATAGAATATATGGGCTTCACGAGAAATAAAGCTCTAGATATGATAGAAGAAAACTGGCATGATGAGTTGAGGATCGAAATAAATTATCATTATGGAAATTACTGGGAAACACCATGAAGTGTCCTCATCCCTTGCAAGCTATTGTTAGATATGTTTTGTAGATATAGAATAATTTCAGATGCAACAAAAGATAAGTGGTATGCTAGATTAAGGAAAGTCTATAAGGAGTAAATATTCAGTAAAGTTGAGAATAAAGCTCTAGATCCCACTGCCAAATGATTAAAATTCTAGGAACCTCCTATAAAATATGAACCAACAAGAATAGATGTAAATGGAGGCTAGTTTAATGAAGATGGGAAAATAAGTGCACACGAATTATGGAAAATACTACCATCTAGTCATGAGTGCCATAGTTGGGGTGTAGTAAGCAAATATTCTAACCTAGGCTTACGAGATCTTGCTATAAATATTCCACTGATTCCCAAAAAGTAAAGTCATCTTCATCTACCATGCGACTCTTGGCAAACATTTCTATGAATGGACAACGAGAGCCATGATATGTGTGTGTGCGCGTGCACGTGTATGTGTTTTGTTTTTAAAATTGGGATGGAAAAATTAAGCATAGAGTTCAAAGGAAATCCTTCCATATGTATGTCATGTATGTAGTGTATAAGTAAAACATTGTGTGTTTAAGGTGTGAGTTGAGTGGTATTATACTAGAAGTTGCACCAAGAGGTGCAAAGACACGTCAATAAAGTGTAGATGAATGTAAAGTGACACAAAGGAAAGGAATATTTTAGGGGCTAATACTCCCATGTGGGATTTTCCATGCATTTTCTAAAAAAAGATTCACTAATTTCCATTTTTTCTAAAAATGATTCACCCAAATTTTATAGTATAAAATTATTTTACCTTAAAAATTGACAAAATTTTATAGAGACTATATAAAATCATAAAAAAATTGTATATATTTTTAGTAAGGTATAAACAAAAAAATTATTGTTTGCATGTTAGGGACTATTAAGATTCACCAAGTTTTCTAAAATTTTAAGTAAATTTTATCCTTAAGCTTTTCCATGAACAAAGGTAGTGCTATAGGAAATAAGGATGTGGACATGGAAGGGATGAGGAATTAGGAGGTGAGGAGTGGGGTGAATGGGAAGGAATTGGTAAAGTAAAGGGTTTCATGAAACAAATTGCAAATATTAAACTACAAAGCTTTAGAAGATTTTTTAAAACCCTATTTCAAATTCATGGAACATATCGAAAGCCTTTTTGAAAATTCAGATAAAACCAATCTAAAAGATTTTTGGTAGCATCTTTTCAAATCTCATGTCTTATTGACTTAAAATATATTTCAATCCTCCTTTCCCCAAAAAACAGAAGAAAGCATTTGATCCTTTTCTTCTTGTCTTTTCAATTTGTACTTGGAAAGTGTTGGGTTAGTGTATTGCAGGTTGCAAAAACACAAGAAAACATTGAGGGCATTGTGCGCATATTAGGAAAGGAAGCTTCAAGGAAAAAGGGAATTTTGTTTGTGGAGAGATATCCGGGACATTGATCACTTTCATGGTTTGAGTGAAGCACCATCTCCCTCTCTAAGGGCCTATTGTCTACAGATGAAGTAATCATACAAGAGCTACCATAAATTATTGAATACAAGTAATACAAGAACTAAATGCCAAAATTCAATATGATTTCATTTCAAAAAATGTTATAAGACAAGAAAGTGTTTAATTGTACTCCTATAAAAACAATGATGGTAGTGGATACACTTAGCAAAGTAATGCTAAAACATAAAAATATGTTTTGCAGGACATTATTTGAAGTGTAGCGAGAATAGTAATATAAAAAATATTACACTAAGTAGGAGTGTCGAAGTAGATAACCTAATTATATGTGTTATGTCTATTGTCCATATTTAATATCTATCTTTCTTCTCTTGTCTTTTGTGTTTAGGTCACACAAACATGCATTTCCCTGTAACATTTTGTACATTTGCAAATAAGAGGAATTTTTGTAATTGATTCTCAAAAATTCCTTTGTCTTTGTTTATAAGAATGAAACAATATATAGGTAATGAAAGAATATAGCTGGGATGTAGGACAACTAAGGCACAACATATATGAATCCTGGAATAAAACTCGAGGAAGTATTGAATCTCTAGGCATAGATTAGCATTATTCAAAACATGTGTAGATGTTTTCTCATGCCTGAGTTTATGTTATGCAGAATGGATATGACACTATAACATTGGGTAAATTGTTGCATTTTTCATCAATTAATTAATATATTATATTGCCTTGTCTACTATTTTTCTGGTATGCATTACCAAATTTTTTATAATAAATCCGAACACATTGTTTACTAAGTAGAGGGGGCCAACCTTGAACCCTTTAGAGGGGGAATACCATCCTCGTTAAACCACCCGACGGGGGAGCGGCAACGGGTGGGGTTGTTGCCCCACCTGTGACCCTCCCACTGTGCCCGACGTAATAAAGGGGTGATTGTCCATCCCCACTCTAACCCCTCGGCTTTGCGTGTGGGGCTTGTTGTGGAAAGAATATAACACACACCCAACACTCCCTCTGTCCACCTGGCTTGAAATTTCCCCCTACTGGAGATCTCTGCTTGAATGGATGTCTGCACTCGGCCTCCTCTCCGCTTCTCCAATTGTGGCTGCTCCGTAACTTGTTGAGGCTTCTTTTGAGGCTTCATGTTGAGAGGTAATTCATGCTCCCTCTCAACCACTAAATCTCTAATCTATGCCTTGCTTCTCAAGGATTTGCATGCATGAGCTAAATATGATCTAATCATATTGTTGTTGCTACTACTTTGTTGTTGCTTTTGTACTGCTGCTACAACTACTACAATAATGAGTCTGATCTACCCAGATTTTGAAGCACTAGCTTCCATAGGGCTACTCCCTCTGAAACTAGATTCCCTCTCTGTCTCGATCTCCCTATGGGAAATCTCTCTGCTCCTTAATCTACCAATATCAATGATCAAAACTCCTATTGGTGTCAATAAACATTGACTTGCTGATCTGCCCACTAGCATCATTCTAGCTCCATTAAGAAGTCTGCACATAGGGTCTTCTAGATCTTCCTTGAACTAGAGCTCCATCAATCTACACTTGGACAACTTTGAATTCTTCTCTTCTATCGTGACTTTTTCTACAATTACCATGTAGAAAATCCATGAAAATTCTGCTATGCTTGAATGAACAAATTTGTAACTAACTTGTAACCCAAGACATAATTTTCTCTACCTGTTTGCAGCGAAATAGAACAAAATCAAACACAGTCACACAATAACCGAAAACAGAAAAAAAAATGAGTAGCAAAGTTGCTAATTGTAGAAATTTTATTGACAAAATTGAAGAAATAAAATTAATTACAAGGCAAATTGTTTCGCTAGATAACAAGGTTGTTCTCTGTACTAACCCTTAGCAAAATTGAAGAAATAAAATTATTTACGAGGAAAATTGTTTCACTAAATAACAAGGTTGTTCTCTCTACTGACCCTTAACTGAAACCTCCTGCTTGCAACAACTTTATCTTTAACTCCTAAATTCTTGCGCTGGCCCTGGAAATTCCTACTATTTCCTCGTGCATACCAGCAAAAATTCTCTTTGCCAAACACTGCGTATAATTCTCTCCTTCATGTTTTCCATGTTTTACCTCGCTCGGCTAGCTCACACACAAACCCTTCGTACCATGCACAAACTCTTTTTACTTTTACTATGCTTTATGAGTAAACCCTTTTTAATTATAAGGACCTCTCAAAAAAACCCTTTTATAAGTTGCACTAGTTTCCCTATATAAAACTTTAGAAAAAAAAAAAATTTAATACCAAGCGCTTTCGAAAAGTTTTTTTGAAACTTTAAAGTTTTCACCTTGAAAACCCTCTAGAAAAATTAAAGAAAACTTTAATATCTCCTTTCATATCTCAAGAAAGACGTTGTTTCACTCCTCACGGCAGCGTGGAAATTCGACTGCGCAGAACTGGTATAGTGGCGGCCAGAGCTGCGGCTCTCTTTAATTAGCGGACGAGTCGCTGACTTCCACGGGGACTAGTTTACTTACCTGGGGTTTCAGTCCTCGCTCTGGTCAAAAGTAAAAGTTGACAAGCTACAGCGTAGCGTTTGGCAGCAATTTTTTTTTTTTAATTTTTATTCTCAGCGTTTTCTTTTTGACGGTGTTCTGCAAGCTGCGGCAGCAGGTTTTTTCACTTTTGAAATTTTTTAGTTTTGATACTACTTTGTTAAAACGGCAAAAAAACCAAAATACAAATTTGACACACAAGACACATTAAGTACTCTTCAATTAAAGACACAAATTTTATTAAATTTTTACTTAACTAACCAACTCTTCATAGTAGAAATAATTAAAATTTCTAACCATAATAATATTATTTTTAATTCAGTACCAACATTTATCAATTAAATGCCCACAATTTTCTCAAAAAACCTATCCTCAAGAAGTTCATTGTGCAAAGTAACTCCGCACAATGAACTTCGTCTCAACTACTATCTTTCACATTGCGGTTTGCGATTCATTTTCCTACTCTAATAAACAACACAATCATAAAATAATAATATGCGCATTTTCCCAAACTTATTGGCATTTTCCCAAACTTGTTAACAAAAAAAATTTAATTATAAAAAATGTATAGCTGGATTCTGTATAGATTCAATAATGTATTTAAAAGTTTAAAACTACTAAAATAATAATCTCACTTAAAAAACATATTAATTCCACCAACAGAAAAACACAACACAACTAGACGTCAGCTATTTTGAAAACAATTTAACACAAATTTCTTAATTGGACGAATAAATGATGGCAATTTTTATTTCCAACTCTATAAAAAAGTAAATGCTGCTTGACATGCAAGGCAAATAGTTTTATCCATCTCTCTCCATGTTACTATCTTGATTCGCGTGTTGTGATAGAAGGCTAAAATTATTTGCGTAAATTGATACCGTTAGTCCTTCTTTATATATGTTATTATTGACCAATAAAATGGCGGAGGGTTTCACATCTTTCTCTCCTATTCTTGCCATTTTAGGATGCACAAGTAGGCTCTACTGATAAGGAGAGGAGGAGGAGGTGTTTTCAAGATTCCCCTCCTATTATAGCATTTTTAGGAGGCGAAGGTTTTGAAGCGTAGCGTAATGACATATATAAAGAAACGGCATCTCCATGAGCATGAAGGGAAGTAAGGTACAAATCCGTGCAGTTTTAACCTTGCATGCCAGGCAGCATTTACTTTTCTATGGAGTTGGAAATAAGAGTTTCCAATAAATAATTTCTTATCCAATATGTAAGGTAGCCTCAACAGACATAATTTCCCCAGCAATTAACAGCAAACAATATTGGCAATTGTGTGCGAAGATAGATTGTCTCGAATTCCACTCCACACAATAAACTTCCTCCAAACTACTTGCATTTGACATGGAAAACTTCCTCCAAACTATTTGCATTTGACATGGCAGGGTTGCAATTCATTTTACTAGCTTAATAAACAACACACTCAAAAAACTAATATTGCCATTTTCCCAATCTCGTTAACAACGTCAAATTTGAATTATTAAAAATATAGTGCTAAATTATTTATAGATTCAAAATGTATTTACAACTACAAAAAAATAATATTCTCACTTAGAAAACATTTTATCGAATTCCACCGATGAAACAACACAACTAAACTTAAACTATTCCAAATTTCATAATTGGATGAATGAATTATTTCTGGTCCAATATGTAAGGTAACCTTAATTTCAACCTACATATTTCCCAATTATTGACGACAAACAAAAGAAAATATTGACAGCTGTGCTATCCTTCTCATTCCTCACAACTATCTTAGTTCATTCCGTAAATATTCTATTGACGACAAACACAAATAAATATTGGCAGCTGTGCTGTCCTTATCATTCCGCACAACTATGTTAGTTATTTGTGGAGAGTGAGGAGGTGGCTTTCATAGTAAATTAATTTATGCACTCTCCCCAATTAAATTACTTAAATCAGACTATTCCAAATAAAAAAAAACCAAACATAAGAAATCTAGAGTATCACATAACATATCACTTCAAATAACAAATTATTTTAATCAATCAAAAATCATATTTTTAGGCAAGCTTCTTTTTGAAAATAGTTAGGCCAACTTTGGTCTAATTTTTGCCATTGGCCATCCCTTGGTGACATATGTGCTTTAACCTAGTTATTGATCCCTCGGTGACATAGGTGCTTTAACCTAATTATTGATGGTGGTTGAAATTTTATGATTTTATTTGTATTTATATTTTATTTTAAAGATTTTGTATTTTTATAATCATTGTGTGATATATTACATATTTTAATTGATATATATTGAAAAAATTTCTATACAATTCGTACATTTTTTCAATAAAAATCCTTTCAGATTGTACATTCTTAAATATTGATGTTATAAATATGTAAGTTTCTATAATTTTTTGATGTTTGTCACACTAATAATAAGATAGAAAAAATTTAATATTGCTCAAATAACTTATTGATTTTTTTTAACATATATTTTTAAACTATGTAAAACTTATTTCAAAAATATTTTATTTTTTCTTTTTAATATTATTATCTATATATGATTTATAATGTTTAAAATTAAAGATGAATATGAGAAAACCCCCTTTTAAAGAATATAGTTTAAATATAGTAATATTATAAATTAATAATGTTAACAAAATTACAGTGGTTACAATTTTCTTATATATGAACCTTTGAAGTTTTACTTATGTATTTAAACTTTGAGTGATAATGTGATATATTATGATAATTTATTTTTTTATTAATAGAATAGATATTGTTTGGGTGAAAAGTTTTACTAAAAAAAGATATTGTTTCAAATGAGAATGTCTTTGTGATTAATTATATCATTAGGATTTGGTCCTAATGATATGATTAATCCAAAATATCTTCTTATTTGCAATATAGATCACAAAAATATAAGATCTAACGAGACAATGTTTATTTAAATTCAAATTAGAGCAAACATATTAATATATTTTTACTTGTCTTTTTTTCTTAATAAATATTATACATAATGATATCACTATTAGTATATAATTTATAGATCATTATTATAATTTGATTAGCTATATAGTAAAATTAATTAATAGTGATGTTATATATATATATATATATATAAAATAAAAGGAATTATCTACTATGGAAGAGTTGTTGTAATGTCATGTTACGTAAACATTTTGATTTGGTCAAATAAAAAAAAAATCAAATTCAAATTATTCAAAATAAATTAAAATTTAAAAATTATAAGAGATTTGCACCTTCAGAGTTTTGATATAAATCCGGAATTAAAATTAAGCTAGACTTATTATAGAACCAATAAGAAATTATTCTGATTACATCTTAAATTTGTGTTTATTTATACACTACATCCATTTAGATAATTGTAACTATTATAATTGCTTTGTTTAGTCAACCTCGTTAATGGATTGAACAATACATGTACTTACACATTAATATAACTATTATATATTATAATTAGTTTGTTTAGTCAACTTAATTAATCAATTGAACAAATCATTTACCTACATACATTTTTATGTTGCTAAATTGCTCAACTTAGTCAAGTAAGAAGCTTGCCATCGTCAAAATTTTTGTGGAGTAGCATGGGTACCATTTTTTCTCTTATAAAAAGGATGCACAAACCAATGTTTGAAAATGAGCATCATGAAAGGAAAATATTATTGAATTTTGAAAATATAAGAAACACCTAAAATAAGTTTTAATATTAATATTAATCACAATCAACCAAATAAAATAACATTGTATAATTTTTTTATTATAAACTTATAAGATTTTGATGTTGTATCTATCCATAGATAGTACATTTTAATATTCTTATGCCCAAAGCATAGGCTCTAAACAACAAAAATAGAAATATGAAAATTATATCAATAATTTTTCTTAAATGATCAAAAATGCAAAATATCAGTAAACAATAAATTATAAAATGCTAACAATCCTTCTTAAAAAAGCAATATCAAGACTACCACTATAGTAATCATAAATGATTTCCCACTCAAAAACGAATAAAAAAACTTTTGATTTTAATAAAAAATCAATATTCCATATAAATCATGAAAAATATCTATTCTAATTTATCACTAGACACTGTAGAACACCCACTAAGGAATGACTTTACTTAATAGATAATCATGACATATTTATTACTTGAGTCCTTTATTAGATATTTATGATGAAAGGGGTTCTCTCTATGAAATTGGTTGCGCAAACATTGTTTAGTCTGGCCAATCCCCTCACTCCATTTTCATTGTTCCCTCTATCAGAATTTATCAGAATTTGACACGCCCAACCAATCCCTCCAAACCATTTTCGTTGTTGTCTCTATCAGAATTTGACATGCCTGGCCGATCCCCTAGCTCCATTTTCGTTGTTCTCTCCCATTAGAATTTGACACGTGTAAAGCTTTTATCAAACCCGATTTATTCTTCTGCACCGTGTATGCTTTGGAGGCGGGGGAGTTAACGCTTGCTGGAGTCAAACTAAAAGACAATGATGTTCACTTTCCTGAATGCAACTCAGGTAAGATGTTGAAAAAAGAAAATCAAAATCAACATCAAGTTTCTCCCTTCAGCCTGATTTTCATATCTAGGCTCGCCAAGGTTTGGTGGCCCTATAAAATATTGAGCTATTTGCAAGACTCCCGAATTGAAAGACAATACACCAGTATGCCAATGTCCACGAGGTTTCAATAGAAATAGTACTGATCCTTGCAGCTATCAAAGAATTGTTGAATTTCCCCAGCCTTTATGCGGTTCTAATTATTATCAAATTGTCGATTATCAATTCATCCCATTGGATTATGTTAATTTCACCCAAGGAGGGAATCAAACAAACAAGAAAGTTATGAGATTGGATGAGTGTATGTCGACTTGTTTGAACAACTGCGAATGTATGGGTGTCTCACACATATTGGATGGCGGCGGATACTGCGTACACCATTTGAGCAGGTTACTGAATCGATATTGGTCTCCAGATTCGCAAACGAATGTACTTGAAGCTGTTTGCAAAAAAAAAAGGCTCAAATGAAAATCTATACACAGGTATGTTCTCTATGGAGGGAAATGTTTCCGAGGCTGGTTTCAGTCTACCTTTTCCACCAAACGATTCTGATCACACAAAACGTGATCTTATAATAATTTGCTCCATATTTGACATAGAGATTTTCTGTGGAGTTTTGGCTTTCTAGACATTTCTGAGGCTGTACTCGAAAACTAGAGACAACGACGGAATATTCAACTTGGATATTTTTCTTAATATTTCAAGCAGGGGACCAAAGAGATTCACATACGTGGAGCTAAAAGTCGCGACTAATAATTTCAGTAATGAAGTGTGCAGAGGAGGATTCGAAACCGTGTATAGAGGTGATATGCCAAATCAGAGGCAGATTGCAGTGAAAAAGCTCAAGATGGTATCTCAAGGGGAAGGGAAATTCTGGGTAGAGGTGACAATTATATGGAGAATCCATCATCTCAACCTTGTTCATATGTGTGGTTTCTACATAGAAGGTGAACACAGACTGCTTTTGTATTAGTATATAACAGACAGATCATTAGACAAATATTTGTTTAGTATCCAGAACGAAATATTTGTGATGGAATGGAGCAAACGATATCAAATAGCAGTAGGGGCAGCCTAAGCCATAGCCTACCTTCACAGAGAGTGCTTAGGATGGGTTCTCCATCGCGATATCAAACCAGAGAAGATACTGCTGGATGAGACGTTTTGTCCCAAGATCTATGATTTTGGCCTGGAAAATCTGGTCGAGAGAGAACACAGTATGAAAATGTCGAACATTAGAGGAACTCGTGGATATCTGGAACCAAAATATTGGATGAGGGACAACCAGCCTATTACTAAAAGAGTAGATGTATAAAACTTTGGGATTGTGCTTCTGCAGATTGTAAGCTGAAGGAAGATTCCATTCTTCAGTCAGTCAAATGTGGAGGGCGATAGATGTTTCTTTCTAGACAAGGCTTTTGATTGGGTGGTTTTAGGTGGGAATGTGGAGAAGCTCGTGGGAAAAAGCATTGTGAGTGGAGTAAGGGATGATTGATTTCAGTTGGAGGCAATTGAAATAATGGTGGATAACATATTGGTGCCATCAGAACCGACCACTTGACAAGCCTTCCATGGGAAAAGTTGCTAAAATTCTGCAAGGAACCCTCAATGTTCCCCAACCTTTGAGGCCCGAATCCTTCGAAAAGTTATTTGGCACCGATAGGAAGGAATATGATCACATAGAAGTTGCTCCTTTTTATCTTTCCAAACAAAGAAATTTAATTCGTAGGAACTCCAAATAAGAAATTTATTTAATTTGTAGGAACTTACAGCTATCTATAATGGAGAGGCGATTTGATCACGAGAACTTGTTATGCTGATAGGCGTCCTTATTGGAATTTGGCACTTCAATATTTTGTTAATTAATGTTTTTGATGTGAGGATATAAATTGAATGAAATTCAAAGTGATAACCTCGCATTTAAATTTTACTTAAATTAATTTTTTACCAAAAAATTATTAAAAAATTATTGTCTTTTATTTATCTCCACTTATGTGAGATAAGATTAAAATTAAATTAAAAAAATATTACACATTAAAACTGATGTATGTTTGCATTTTGAAACGTATGAATCTCGAAACTTTGAGGACATGTTTTCGTGCCCTATCATAGCAATTATGCTACTATGTGTTAATATTCTACTTGTGCACTTTTGTTATAAGTGTGATTGTGTAATGGCCCCATGTTCATATTCTCTTTGTGTCCCATGATCAGAAGTCGGTTTCAATTCATAGGATGCAAATGAGACAAATCGCATGTAAGCGAGAACATATGTACAAAATTGAGGTAAAATTTGATTTCTATCATAAAAATAAAATTGACATTTTATGATGTTTAATTTAGATTAAAATATAACTCCTCCATAGTGAGTATCATCTAGACATATGTGCAAGATTGAGATAAAATGTAATTTATGATTGAGATAAAATGTAATTTATGTCATGAAAATAGAATTTACTTAATTTTAAACTATTTAGTTTAAAATGTAACCTCCTCCGTAGTTCATAATTTAGTTTATAATATAACATCAAAATTTCGTTTATAATATAACATCTTGCATTTATTTATTTTAATTTTGAGCCGTTTTGATTCTTTGTCAAGTAGGGTGGAGCTGCGGCTATTTCTTTCCAACATGCAAGGCTAATTGGTATAACCGGTATGTTACAAAGCCCTAATTTTTCTGTCGTACACCTCTTAGGCTTGGAAATTGCGATATCAACATATAATCTTACCATGCTCTTCCATATTGGTTTTTTTTATCCCAGTATTGTTAGCCATGAGGTTTGAAATTATTGGGTTTTCTATCATCCATGATTTATCAATTCATTGTTTATTCAATTTGGAATGTTGTTAGACACTTCGATGTTTTAGTTGCATACCATCACAAGAGGAGTTGGAGATTTATTTTCTGATTGCAGTGTTGTTTTCTTGTAAACCATAGCAGCAGTAATTAGATATTGGTATTTCAATGAAAATTGATATTTATGTTTTCTTTTACTGGCAGACCATCACTGAAGGAGCTAGAGATTGGTTTTCTGATCACACTATTTTGATGGATGTTGATTGCACTGAAGGAGTTGGAGATACGTTTTTTTATCGCACTGTTGTGGGAGATATTGATTATCCATATGCTTGTGATTCCACCAGTTTGTTTCATTTTTTCATATATAAAAAAAAATATTAATGATTTTTTACATTATATTATTATTATTAGTTTAGTGAATATATTTATTGTGGGTCCTCTCGTGGGAAGAATTGTCCCTTGACATCCAAACACTGAAATTTTACTGGGAAAGAAGGAAATACTATGTATAAGTTTATATGAAATATATGAAAGTGAAAACATTTCATTAATAAATTCTATGTCCCATCAACTGTTTTCAGGTCTGACCACCCCTTAGTTTAGAATATTTTTGTAATGTAGATGATCGTTTGCTTTCTTTTGACCATGGAAGTGAACTGGCTTAATGATTATCTTTTAATCAGTCGACATCTAAAGTGAGAGAACATGGTTTGAGTCCCCTTCGAAGTTTGATTACAAAGTGGAGATTGAATGGCGGCCTTTATCAAGAAACCCTATATTTATCCTTAAAAAAAAAATATTTTGAATAACGAGTCCAATTAACCATGGTAAAACAGAAACAGGGAAACGATCACCAGCTCTCAGGGCATTAGCGGTGAATGCAACGTTGAAATAAGAGACCACTACGTGAACTTAGTGAACCTGGTAGTTCATTCCTGCAATTTTATGGAGCAAAATTTGATTGTCTTCTTGACTACCCGGTTGAGATGAGTAGCATGGACTCCAGCAAATGACCAGCAGTTGTGATACAGATTTCCAGGGTGGCAAGGGCATGAATTACGGGTTAAGTGCATGAACACAAATGAAGTCCTTTCTTGCATCCAAATTGCTCCAACTTGTCACGTTCTGGTTTTCAAAGTCGTTAAATTTTAAAACTTCCTAATGTTTGAGTTGGCTATGTGGTACTGTGGCTTGTAACCCAATGTCGCGTCACGATTGGGTTGTTTGGTATTCTGTCATGTAACATGACATCAATTTAATTTGTACCATTTTTTAATCTAGGTGTGCAAATATGGAAAACTGTTAATATCCATTATCGTGAAATTAGGTTTAATTCTGCTAATATTTTATGTGTTAAGTTCTTGGGGACGTTAACTAAAGAATTTTTCCCTCGTCGAATACAGGTCAAATCAAGCACATTCAATAAGTAATTGGAGAAGGAAGCAAGTAATCAAGTTCTTCATGGAAACTGCACACCTACGTTTAATTATGGAAGTTTAGTTAGCTAGTGAGATGGTAATCATCAATTTTAAAAACATAAATTAACCCAATTGGTTCCTTCAAATTCTAATCAATGCTCAATTTAATAAGTAAATCAAGGAAAACTTGTTCTGTTTTGATCGTTTAGTGATTATTTATTCCTTGTATATGGACACAGAAATTTAGAAACTGAAAAATAGTTGAGAATTGGTATCTGTTAAAATTTTGTGGTCGCATCTATTGAGAATTCTTGTTTTCTGGATACCTCCAAACTTTGAGTAAGTAAATCATAGAAAACTTGGTCTGTTTTTATCGTTTAGTAATTATTTATTCCTTGTATTTGTACACAAAAAATTAGAAACTGAAAGATACCTGAGAATTGGTATCTCTTAAAATTTTGCGGTCGCATCTATTGAGAATGCTGGTTTACCTGCAAACTTTCAGTAAGTAAATCAAGGAAAAATTGGTCTGTCTTGATCGTTTAGTAATTATTTATTCCTTGTATTTTTAAAATTGGTCTGTCTTGATCGTTTAGTAATTATTTATTCCTTGTATTTTTATTCTTTGTATTTGGACGCAAAAATTTAGAAACTGAAAGATAGTTGAAAATTGGTATTGGTTAAAATTTTGTGGTCACATTTATTGAGGATGTTTGTTTTTTAGGTACTTGTTGAAAATAGTAACATGAAATGCTAAAAATAAAATTTTTATAATTAGCATCTCAAGTACTAATGTTGGAAATAGCAACAAGAAATGATAAAATAAAAATGCTAAAAATAGCATTGCTATAAATAGAATTTCGGGATAGATTCCAATTTTAGTTAGTCCCTGAACTAAAATTAAGAATTAAAATTCGAATTTGATTTTAGTAGCTCTTTGTAAAATGATTAATTAATTCATCTTGAGTTAATTAATTGTATAAAACCAAACATGAAGTTTATGTGAAGACATGCAACAGTTTCCCCTTTGATTGAGGAAGTTATCCCTTGATTAAGGAGATCAGGATGAGTTGTACTTTGAGTTGTAATTAGTTAGCTCAGTTCACTGAGTTAAGTCCAGTTAGATTAGTTCCAATAGTTTGTGGAACTGATTGTGAGTTCAATTAGTTAATGCATGCATGCATGTAACTACAACACTTCAAATAACTGAATATTCTCTCATAAATAACTCATGCATGTCAAGTCAGTCAAAGACCCAGTTTAGATCAGATAATGGGATAGTGTACTATCAGTTGCAGGAATATTCCATTGAGGATATATCTTGCATGCAGAAGGAATTTATTCCTTGGAGATTGTGCAATTACTTCTGAGCTTGATGAGTTGCATGAGAGGTTAATTCACACAACGCGGGAGAAACTGCACAAAGAAATAGGAGGCTTCGAGGATTGGAAGAACACATATGTTGTGTCTATTCAGTCTATGAATAGCATTGTAGGATTGTACTCAGAGCTAGATAGCTTGTGAGCTAAAGCTTTGTGTAATCCAAACATATTTCCACTTATATGATATTACAAAGATCTGGGTTTTTAGCTGACGCTTTCCCCAGAGTATTTTTGTGTGTTCATGTGTGATTGCCTTCTCATTCTCTATTATATATTTTCTATTTGATCTTCCTCAAAATCAATTAAGCTTCAGCAAGTTTGTTGTAGAAGTAGATCTAATATTTTGCTTTAGTATATTGCATAATCTGTTGATTTACAGTGAGAAATTCTATAGTACCTACAAACTTTTTGTAAGTAAATCAAGGAAAACTTTGTATGTTTTGATCGTTTAATAATAATAATAATAATAATTTATTAAAGTTAATTTTAAAGCTTGTTTAATAATAATAATAATAAAGCTATTAAGATTAAAACATTAAAAGTTAGAAAAAAATATTAAAAGTTAGAATGTTTTAATATGATTAATTAAAGACATTTATGATTGAATGTGATTAACCTTTGTCAAAATGCACAACTATACTTTATTACAGAAATGTATGGTCAACCATTACAAAATATGTGAAATAATGAGCATTGGTGTTCAACCATGGGAAATGTAGGTCAACAATGATCAATTATGATCAAGCATAGTCAAATAACGGTTAACCATAAGTATACAATTATTAATCATAGTGAAAACATAGTTAGCAACTTTTAAACGAAGGGAACATGGAAAACTATAATCAGCTATAGTCAACCATGGCGAAATAATTATAAAACATAATGATTCATAGTCATATATTAATAATACTTATCAAAATTAACAATAATAATAATAATGGATATTT
>APFE030743043.1:49255-62181 GCA_000404065.3 Pinus taeda | reverse complement strand
AAAATCACTAAACATTATTAACCAATGTACTTTATGATTGAATGTGGTAAACCGTTGCCAAAATTCATAATCATAATTTATGATAGAAAAGTATGGTGTGAAACAATGGGTAATCGTGTTTAGCTACGGAAAATGTAGGTCAACTATGGTCAATCAAGATCAACCATAGTCACACAATTGTCAAACATAGACATATAATTATCAACCATACTTAAAACATAGTTTGTGATGTTTAGACATGGTGAACATGGACAAATATAGTCAACTATGGTTAGCCATAGTGAAACAACGGGTTCATCATCCTTTCGGTTGATAATAATAATCCCTTAGGTTTATTAATCCTTTGAATTTATAATATTATTAGTCCCTTGTGCTTACTAATATGTTAGGTTTAATATTCTCACTTCGGAATGGTATGAAAATTTATCCAATGTTATAGTATCACAAACATCGTCACAATAAGTCAAGTATAGTGACATGCATCATTGCAATAAGACATGCATTTTGACAATTATTGTCACAATTATACATTAAATTGTAATTTATTCAATGTTGATTGCGATGTTGAATAAATTAGGGTTTAATATTCTCATTTATAATATTTCATTTAGGGTTTATAATCTTAAGGTTTATAATACTATTCCTAGGGTTTTTAATCCATTGAACTTATAATATTTATCCTAGGAATTAAATCCCTTGGGTTTATAATAAAAATCATAGGGTTTTATATTATTCTCATGGCTTCATTATCCCTTGTGTTTATAATATTAATTTCCTGGTTTTATTAATCCCTCAGGTTTAAAATATAAATAATCCCTTAGGTTTAATAATCAATAATCCTTTAGGTTTAATATTGTGATGTTGGAATGGTATGGAAATATATCTAATGTCACAGTGTGATAAGCATTGTCACAATGTGGCAATCGTTGTTAGAAATTTATTCAATGTCGCATTGCAACATTGAAAAAATTACGGTTTAATATTCTCATTTATTATATTGGATTAAGGGATTAGGGTTTATTGTGTTTTATAGTATTGGTTTTAAGGTCTATAATCATAATCATAAGGTTTATAATGGTATGGTTTATAATATTATTTTTAGGGTTTCTAATCCCTTGGGTTTATAATATTAATCCTATGGTTTATAATCCCTTAGGTTTATGATATAAATGTTATGGTTTAATAATATTCCCATGGTTTCATTATGCTTTGGGTTCATAATATTAATCCACTGGGTTTAAAGTTTATAATCTTAATGTTTATTATCATAAGGTTTATAATATTAATCCTAGGGTTTTTAATCCCTTGGGTTTATAATATTAACCCTAGGGTTTACAATCCCTTGGTTTTATAACATAAATCCTTTGTTTAATATTATTCCCATGGGTTCATTATCATTTGGTTTTATAAGATCAATCTTTTGTGTTTATTAATCCCCTGAATTTATAATATTATTAGTCCCATGGGTTTATTAATCTATTGGCTTTAAAATATCAATAATATCTTAGGTTTAAGAATTTATAATCCCTTGGGTTTAATATTGTGACATCGGAATGGTGCAAAAATCTATTAAACGTCACAATGTGACAAACATTGTAGGAATCATTGTCACAATGACAAAGTACACTGCAAGTTGTTCAATGTCGCATTGTGACATTGTTCATAATATTATTAGTCCCTTGGGTTTATTAATCCAAATGGTTTTAAAATATCAATAATACCTTAGGTTTATTGTGATGTTGGAATGGTACAAAAATCTATCCAACGTCGCAGTGTGACAAGCATCATCACAATGTGACAATCATTGTCAACAATTTATCCATTGGGTTTATTTCATTATCACTTATTGATGTTTTTCAAGCATATTTACTAATGTGGTTGGGTTTATAATACTAACAGTCCCTAGGATTTATTAATTGGTTGGGGTTTATATACCTTGGATTTATAATATTTATCCCTTGGGTTTAACATTATTCCCTTAAGTTTATAATATCAATCCCTTGGGTATATTAATCTAAGGGTTGTTATTCCTAAGTTGTAATGTTATTCATATGATTTATAATATTAATCCTTGGTTCTAATATAAATCCCCTTGGTTTATAATCATGGTCATGCATGGTCAAACATCACATTGTGGCAACGTTTTTCTCAATATGAAAATCAAACATGGTCCAATGTCGCATTGTGGCAAAGATTGTCTCCATATGCAAATCATTCATTGTCAACCATGGTGCAATGTCACATTGTGACAAATATTGTCTCAATATGTAAATCAACCATGGTCAACCATGTTCCAATGTCACATTCTCACAAAGATTGTCTTAGTACGAAATATTATTCATAGGGTTGCAATACTACTCCTACGGTTTAATATAAATCCCTTGGTTTTATAATCATGGTCAACCATGTTCCAATGTCATATTATGAAAGAGTTTGTCTCAATATGAAAATCAAATATTGTTAACCATTCTCAACCAGGGTTCAACGTCACATTGTGACAAAGATTGTTTCAACATGAAAATCAACCATGGTTAGCCATGATAATTCTAGGGTTTGCAATATTTATCTTAGGTTTTATATACCTTGGGTTGATAATATTAATACGTTGGGTGTAATATTATTCCTTTGGGTTTATAATCCCTTGGTTTTTTAGTATTAATCCCTTGGGTTTATTATTGTCATGGATTTATCATATTAATCCCTTGGGTTTATTAATCTACAGGTTCATATTCCTATGGTATAATACTATTCATAAGGTTTATTAATGCTTATTGATGCTTTTAGACTAGATTTAGTAATGTGGTTGGGTTTATAATATTAACAATCCCTAGGTTTTATTAATCCCTTGAGGTTTATATACCTTGGATTTGTAAGATTTATCCCTTGGGTTTACTATTATTCCCTTGGGTTTATATACGTTGGGTTTATAATATTATTCCCTTCGATTCATAATCCCTTGGGGTTTTAGTGTTAATCCCTTGGGTTTATTATTCATTTTGGTTTATAATATCAATCCCTTGATTTTATTATTCCCTTAGGTTTACAATATCAATCATGCTCAACCATTGTAAATCATAGCCAACCATGGTCAACCATGGTTGAATGTCACATTGTGACAAGGAATGTCTCACCACGAAAATAAACCATGTTTATTTTAGTGTTTCTAATATCTATATTAGGGTTTACCAATGTTGGGTTTATAATATTAGTCTCTTGGGTTTAGTATTATTCCCCTGGGTTCATAATCCCTTAGGGTTTTATTATTAATCCCTTTTGTTTATTTATTAGGTTGGCTTTATAATATCAATTATGGTCCCTTATACTTCTTGATCCCTTAGGTTTTTAATATTTATCTGTTGGGTTCACTAATTCGTTGGGTTTTTAATATTAAACAGTTGAGTTTATTAATTACTTGGGTTTATAATATTAATAATCCCTTTCGTTTATTAATCCCTTGAGTTTAAAATATTAATTATTAGGGTTTATTGATTCAACCATGTTTATTTTAGTATTTTTAATATTTATCTTAGGATTTGTATGCCTTGGGTTTATAATATTAGTCCCTTTTGTTTAATTTTATTCCCTTGGGTTCATAATCCCTTGGGGTTTTAGTATTAATCCCTTGGGTTTATTGTTCCTTTCTGTTTATAATCTCAAACACTTGGGTTTATTATTCCTAGTCAACTTGGTTTATTATGATCTCAGCCATGGTCCAACATGGAATTTTGATAAAGAGATTGTTCAATATGAAAATAAATGATGGTCAATCATGTGTATTATAGTGTTTTATAATATTTATCTTAGGGTTTATAATATATAGTCCATTGGGTTTTAATATTATTCCCTTGGGTTCATAATCCCTCAGGGTTTAGTATTAATGCCTTGGGTTTATTATTTCCTTAGGTTTATAATTTCAATCATGGTCAACCATTGTCAATATAGCCAACCATGGTAAACCATTGTTAATCTTAGCCAACGATGGATCAACCATGGTTAAATGTTGCATTGTGACAAGGATTGTCTCACCATGAAAATAAACCATGCCTATTTTAGTGTTTGTAATATTTATATTTTAGTTTACCAATGTTGTGTTTGTAATACTGGTCCCTTGGGTTTAATATTATTCCCTTGGGTTCATAATCACTTAGGGTTTTAATATTAACCCCGTGGGTTTTTGCAAATATTGTCTCAATATGAAAATCAACCATGTTCGACCATGGTCCAATATCGCATTCCCACAAAGATTGGCTTAGTGCGAAGTATTATTCACAGGGTTTATAACACTACTCTTATGGTTTAATATAAATCCCTTGGTTTTATAATCATAGTCAACCACGTTCCAATGTCACATTATAAAAGAGTTTGTCTCGATATGAAAATAAAATATTGTTAACCATTTTCAACCATGGTTCAATGCCACATTGTAACAAAGATTGTTTCAATCTGAAAATTAACCATGGTCAGCCACGATAATTCTATGGTTTTCAATATTTATCTTAGGTTTTAAATACTTTGGGTTTATAATATTAATCATTTGGGTGTAATATTATTCACTTATGTTTATAATGCCTTGGCTTTTTAGTATTTATCCTTTGGGTTTATTATTATCATGGGTTTATAATATCAATCCCTTGGGTTTATTAATCTACACGTTCATATTCCTAGGGTGTAATATTATTCATAAGGTTTATTAACGTTTATCGATGCTTTTAGACTAGATTTAGTAATGTGGTTGAGTTTATAATATTAACAATCCCTAGGGTTTATTAATCCCTTGGCATTTATATACCTTGGATTTGTAAGATTTATCCCTTGGGTTTATAATATTAGTCCCTTGGGTTTAATATTATTCCCTTGGGTTCATAATCCTTTGGGGTTTTAGTGTTAATCCCTTGGGTTTATTATTCCTTTTGGGTTTATAATATCAATCCCTTGGGTTTATTATTCCCTTAGGTTTACAATATCAATAATGCTTAACCATTTTCAATCATAGCCAACCATGGTCATCCATGGTTGAATGTCACATTGTGACTAGGAATGTCTCACCGTGAAAATAACCCATGTTTGTTTTAGTGTTTCTAATATCTATACTAGAGTTTACCAATGTTGGGTTTATAATAGTAGTCTCTTGGGTTTAATATTATTCCCTTGGGTTCATAATCCTTGGGGTTTTAGTATTAATCCCTTAAGCTTATTTTTAGGTTGGGTTTATAATATCAATCATGGTTAGCTTTATGAATCTTTTGTGTTTGTAATATCGATCTCTTATGGTTCTTGATCCCTTAGGTTTTTAATATTTATCCCTTAGGTTCACTAATTCGTTGGGTTTTTAGTATTAAACGGCTGGGTTTATTATTTCCTTGGGTTTATAATATTAATAATCCCTTTGGTTTATTAATCCCTTGAGTTTAAAATATTAATTATTAGGTTCTATTAATTCAACCATGTTTGTTTTAGTATTTTTAATATTTATCTTAGGGTTTGTATACCTTGGGTTTATAATATTAGTCCATTTTATTTAATATTATTCCCTTAGGTTCATAATCCCTTGGGGGTTTAGTATTAATTCCTTGGGTTTATTGTTCCTTTCTGTTTATAATCTCAAACACTTGGGTATATTATTCCCTAGTCAACCATGGTTTATTATGATGTCAACCATGGTCCAACATGGAATTGTGATAAGGATTGTCTCAATATGAAAATTAACGATGGTCAATCATGTTTATTTTAGTGTTTATAATATTTATTTAGTGTTTATATACATTGGATTTATAATATTATTCCCTTTGGTTTAATATTATTCCCTTGGGGTTTTAGTATTAATCCCTTGGGTTTATTATTCTTTTCGGTTTCTGATATCAATCCCTTGGATTTATTACTCCCTTAGGTTTATAATATCAATCATGGTCAACCATTCTCAATCATAGCCAACCATGGTCATCCATTATCAATCACAGCGAACGATGGTTAACAATGGTTGAATGTCACATTGTGACAAGGATTGTCTCACCATGAAAATAAACCATGTCTATTTTAGTATTTGTAATATTTATATTTGGGTTTACCAATGTTGTGTTTGTAATATTAGTCCCTTGGGTTTAATATTATTCCCTTGGGTTCATAATCCCTTGGGGTTTTAATATTAATCCCTTGGGTTTATTATTCCTTTGTGTTTATAATATCAATCCCTTGGGTTTATTATTCACTTAGGTTTATAATATCAATCATGGTCAACCATTGTCAATCATAGCTAACCATGGTCAACCATGGTTGAATGTCGCATTGTGACAAGGATTGTCTCACCATGAAAATAAACCATGTTTATTTCAGTGTTTGTAGTATTTATATTTGGTTTTACCAATGTTGGGTTTAAAATATTAGGCCCTTGGGTTCATAATCCCTTGTGCTTTTAGTATTAATCCATTGGGTTTATTATTCCTTTGGGTTTATCATATCAATCCCTTGGGTCTATTATTCCCTTAGGTTTATAATATCAATGATAGTTAACCATTGTCAACCATAGCTAACCATGGTCAACTATGGTTGAATGTCACATTATGACAAGGATTGTCTCACCATGAAAATAAACCATGTTTATTTTAGTGTTTGTAATATTTATATTTTGGTTTAGCAATGTTGGGTTTTTAATATTAGTCCATTGGATTCATAATCCCTTGGGTTTTTGTATTAATCCCTTGGGTTTATGTTTCCCTTAGGTTCATAATATCAATCCTTTGGGTTTATTATTAACTTGGGTTTATAATATCAATCATGGTCAACCATAACCAACCATGTTCAATTATGGTCAATCATGGTCCAATCACACATTATGGAAAACATTGTCTCCACTTAGCGTTAATATACCTTGGGTTTATAATATTAGACCCTTGGGTTTAATATTATTCCCTTAGGATAACAATCCCTTGGGTTTGTTGCTCCTTGGATTTATAATATTAGTCCCTTGTGTTTAATATTATTCCCTTGGATTTATAATCCCTTGCGGTTTTAGTATTGATCCGTTGGATTTATTATTCCTTTGGATTTTTGATATCAATCCCTGGGTTTATAATCTCAGTCCTTTGGGTTTAATATTATTCCCTTGGGGTTTTAGTATTGATCCTTTGAGTTTATTATTCTTTTGGATTTTTAATATCAATCCTTTGGGTTTATTATTCCCTTAAGTTTATAATAACAATCATGGTCAACCATTGTCAATCATGGCCAACCATGGTCAACCATGGTTGAATGTCGCATTGTGACAAGGATTGTCTCACAATGAAAATAAACCATGTTTATTTTAGTGTGTTTAATATTTATATTTTGGTTTACCAATGTTGGCTTTATAATATTAGTCCCTTGGGTTCATAATCCATTAGGATTTTAGTACTAATCCCTTGGGTTTATTATTCCTTTGGTTTTATAATATCAACCCCTTGAGTTTATTATTCCCTTAAGTTTATAATACCAATCATGATATTATATGTAATGGAGCTTATACCTCTTATTGATACAATTGAAATATATGTCTCTTTCTGAAAATAATCAAACCAAACTTTTGTGTACTTTTTCCGTTAGATTAACATTTGTCTACTGATCTAACAACAAAATTTCTCGAGCATATTTGTGCAGCATTTGTCTTCTATTAACATCCCATCATACAATCTGTTCATTGCATTTATTCTTTTCACGTGTTTCATTTCCTTTCTCGGCGGTGTACCAAGTTGTCTTGCGGCCAAGCCTCATGTTTCATTTCCTTTCTCAAATAGGTAGTAGAACGCGTGAATTTTGTGCGCAACGCAACCCCCACGGTCAAATTGAACAAACTGTCTGTTTCATTTCCTTTCTCAAATAGGTAGTAGAACGCGTGAATTTTGTGCGCAACGCAACCCCCACGGTCAAATTGAACAAACTGTCCATGTACGCACAGTAGTCGGTTGGAGTCAGCGCATCGGGAGGCATGTATATGAGCCCCACCAGCAGTTCCCTACGTCTCTGATATATGTCCACAAAAAAGCATAATTATAGGTAAGACTAACATAAAAAAGTCATGACTTTCTTGACTAAAATTATCCAAAGTCAAAATGTTAAAAAACATAATTTTAGCTATGACTAACAAAACATCAAAAAGCATAATTTCATGCCGCACATAATAGGAAAAAACCAAAAAGAACACGATAGGAAACATCCAAACATAAAATGTCAAAAATATAATTGGAAGATACGTGTAAGGAAATCAAAACTGCAGATAACTGTAACGACACCAATTTCTCTATGTCGTAGTGTAACTAAGGCGCAGTGGCTTATCCACGATCTATAGATCCTCTATAACGATACATCGTGCTAATTCTTGACTGGATTATGGATTAAAAATTTAAACTGCTCTTTGGTAAAACTAAAGGGATTATAGTGTCCTTCGGAAAAGAAAAATCTCATATATTTTCTAACAATTGCCTTTTTTTTTTTAAATTACAGCATGGTACATGTTACCAGTTTCATCATGATACTCCGCGTCATTCTTAGAAACTGAACAGCCAGTTCCAGGTCTTCTCCAACCAAGAAATAAGCCACCTCCAAAAGTAGCTTTTGCTCTTCGATTTCCATATCTTTTGCTGTTAGATCCTTCACAAGGTTGTGACAAATAATAAATTTCCGGTTCCCGCTTCTTTATGACTAGTTTTTATATTATAATACTATTAACCCCATATATGTGTTTGAACTAGAGAGATAAACTACATCTTGGAATAAAAAAATAGTCTCTCTTCTTGACGTTCATAAAAACTGAAGAGAGTTGATCACTTCATTACGCGGTTATCAATTTCTTTTCATTTGTTAGGCTTCTCCGGATCTTCTTCGTTTTGATTAATAGTGCCCACTAATCGCTTTTCCTGGGTGAATATACCTATGTTATCCACAAACACAAATAGTTCGCCCACTACTAAACTTTATTGATAATCCCCTGATATCTATCGTGACAAACAATATTAATGTTCAAGATAATCATAGAAAGCGTACTACTGGCATAGTAGGTCACTGTGGACAAAAGGTCTTATCTTAGTGACTCGAAAGCGGGTGTCTGGCACGGAATCCCTATCCCTGTTCAAGGATTTGGCCGGCACAACTAAAAATAGAATGGTATTCCATTTCTCTACGCCATCCTCGACATTGGAGACAAATCTAGCATGAAATGGTTTGTGACATCGTATCTTCAAAATTTCCTATAATAGTCGACACTTTTCATCCATATAACCCACTGTTGATGCCATAATCGGTTGTCATTTGTGTGTTGTTTCCTGAGATATTATTTTTTCTTATAACTTTTTTACGGAAATATTCACACACAAACAAAATATTATTATTCAACAAAAATGTTTACATTTTATTATTAAAAAAAATATTCACACTTTCACACAAATATTATTATCAAACAAAAATGTTTACATTTAATCACAACCAAAACACAAATATTTAAGTTAAACCAGGGAGCCACTGTCGTGGCGGTAGTCCTTGCCGGGTCTGCAGGGACAACACAATATATATAAATGTTTATAGATATTATTAATATTTCTGTTATATGTCTCGGATCAGGAATAGCAGCACAATCTCCGGTGCAAAACCTGTGGTTAAATGTTCATAAATGTTATAAAACACAAAATGAGAGAAACCAAAACTTTTTATAATCCACGATTTTAAAATGTGTGTCATACGCCATTGTTTCTTCAAAATCGCATGCCTAGTAATTAAAGGCACTTGGCATACCACCGCTAAAGCTATCACCAAGTTCGAAGTAGGATTCCATTTCCCCACTAGTAAACCTAACCTGTCACATTGTTCAAAGTTGGATTCTATCATTTTCTTTTACAATAGCATGTCTTTTCCCTCAGTAAACCTTTGTCAAAACACAATATTACGACTTTGTATGTGAAATCTCTGCATGCACTCCAAGTGTCCTTGGCAAAGCTACAGCTCTACATCCATTACAGGTTTTGCATATTCCGTCACTTGTACTGGTAAGTACTGCAAGACTGCAAGACCACTATCCGCTTTGCACAATCCTGGAACAGTGAAAGTAGGACAAGTAGGGCAGCCCGGTAAAATTTTATTGCACTTTTCTTGACTGCTCTTATCCTTTACAAAGCAATTATGCAAGCTTCCAACATATTGGTATTGTAATTCTCTTCATTAGTAATTATATAGAGATATGTGTGATTAATAACATAAATTTGTTTCATCTTGTTTCAGTTCTATTCAGTGGCTCTATCTCTACAAAATACAAAAGTAGTAATGATTTGGTCGCATTTGTTGTTCTGCTAAAATATTTATATAGTGTTTCACCGCCGGATACCAATGTCGTTTGCATCACAATAGGTGGAGGAACGTCTTGGGTATTGTTTGTTGAAATGAGCTTTTGCGGCCTTACAAGAGTTGTATTTTCTCGTGCGGGCATTGCACTCCCCAGGCGGTCGAACTCATCTTGTGGATACCTCCTTAATTCAGATGCAAAAATGTTCAGAATACCGACAAAAGAGTTATCACAGATTGACAACGGTAGTCCATCAAAAATTGGGGTTACTTTCTTCGTGTGTGAGTTTTAGATTACCAGAGTTTTCTAATATTTAAAAGAAGGCATTTTTTCTACTGAGAAAGAGAGTTTTAGATTACCGGAGAGAAACATATAAATTGTAAACAATTCCCTGATCAATGAAAGACACGTCCAACAAAAAGAACCAAGAATACCCTTTCATTGAAAAATGAGTAAATAATCCTCTACAAGTAAATGACCAGAGCCAGCAAGATCATAGATTTCCACATTTAATTTTCAAAAGTAGGCCATTGAACCAAAGACAAAATTTGCAATTCAAATTCACCTTTTACCAAAAGGTTAAAAGGTAACTTGTGTTGAGATTTTTCTGTTGTAGTCAAAATAGACAAAATCCCAGTGTGTGACAACAATAGAAAATCTGTTGCTGGATTATCTCCAGGTTGTTGGGAGCAAATTAATGCATCCTAAATTTGATGTGAGAGCAGTTAGGTTCTCTCTGCTATAAAATAGGTTGTCATACGGATAGCTGGGTGAGAGTGTGAGAGTTTCATTAATGTAATCTCCTAATTTGATTAATATATTCCTGATGCCTATGTTTGGTGGACGTAGCCCAGATTGGTTGGGTGAACCACGTTAAATACTGTGTTATGTGCTTGCTTCTGCTGTGTCTTTAATTTGTTTGCTGAGCACCTGATTCAACAAGTGGTATCACAGCATGTTGGAGGTGCTGCCTGGAGCGCTGGCTGTGCTGGAGCTGCACTGTTTGGAGGTAGAGCGCAGGTGTTGCTGGAGCACCGTTGTTGCTGGCGTGGAGAATTTTTTCTCTGGTTGCGGGAGCGACTGTATTGCCTGCTGTGCGTGGAGCAGTTGGAGGCAGACATTGATTACTGGAGGCCGAGAACCGGTTCTGATCCGTGCGATTTTTCGCTGTTCGTAACTCTGTTCACTGTTCCTTTATGCATTGTTGCGTGGATTTGAGAACCGATCTGGTGGTGCTGTTGCGTGGAGGTTTCTGTTGCCGGAGTGCTGGTGGACCAAGGCACTGGTGTATGGAGAACGTTTGTCTGGTGGCGGTAGCGCTGTAATACGCTGCTGAGGTATGCTTTCCGTATTAAACACTGTGTATTACCATTCAAATGCGTGCTGGTGTGTGTGCATTGTGTTTTTTAAAACTGCAAAACCAAACTGCAAAACCAAATGCATGTTGGTGTGTGCGTATGGGGTCGCATATTCAGTTCTGATCATTCCCGTAGGGATTTGTTTTGTGGATAGATTGTTTCCAAACGGTTCACTGCTGCGTGGGTTTATGTATATCACTGCTGTGTGCAATTGGTTTGGCGTGGATATTTTGTTTAAAAAATAAAAAAAACAGCATGTATATGTTAAACAGCGTGGATATGTATTTGAAACAGCATGGAGTTATATTTTAAAAATTGGCGTGGATAGATCAAATACATGCGCTGTGTTTTACATATATATGTTAACATAAAAGGTTGAAACGCATATGATATACACCATGTTACAAACCATATGTTAAACATAATGTATAAACCATGTTAACGTAATGGAAAGTGTGAACATTTGTTAATGGTGGATTAAGATAAAAGTGGGTGAACGCATATGGTGGGGTGGAGGTATAATGTCATTCAAGTTTATGGCAATTCGGATTTTATTTGAATTTTATATTTGAGTGGAATTTGGTATATAAGGGAAGTTTCATGCATTGTGAATCAACCAAATTCTAAATCAATAGAGACATCAAAGTAATATAAGTGCAAAAGGGCAGTTATTTTTTAAAAGGCAAAAGTACAAAGACATAGGCAGTTTTTTTTTGTGTAAAAACAAAGGCATAGGCAATTGTTTTATTGCTGGTTTGATATTGGAGATTACTGTGTTTTTTGCTGATATCAAATGGCGAAAACGCAAAGTGCCCGTTTTGAAATTGAGTTTGACGATGTTGTTGGAGCCTTGTTGGCTGAGGAGATGAGGAAGAGGTCGAATGCAGACACCTCTACATCAAAGGTAATGATGGCCAGAGGTCGCTCACGAGAGAGACACTCCGGGGGAAAGCATAGCGACTCTCGTTCGAAGTCCAAAGGAAAGAAGCCCAAGGTGAAGTGCTGGCATTGTGGCAAGGCTGGACATCTGAAAAAGGATTGCTAGAAGCGAAAGCAGGCTAGTAAAGAGGGCTCTTCGACAGAAAAGAAGGAAGCCAATACCATAGATACAGGTTCAGTTTCAAGTATGAGTGATGAGGTATTGTCTGTTAATGCTTCAAAACATGATCAACATTGGTTGTTAGATTCCTGGGCATCTAACCACATGTGTATACATAAATATTGGTTTAAAACATATAGATCAATTGATGATGGTGTTGTGTACATGG
>APFE030743043.1:0-40032 GCA_000404065.3 Pinus taeda | reverse complement strand
GGATTTACCTCTTGCGAGCCTTACTGAATGAAATGTAGACACAAAGACGGAGTATTCCGGTCCGAGCTTTGACATAATAGAGAGAATTTGGCGACTCTCCTCCTTGGATTTGTCAATTCCACAACCTTTGAGTTGCAGCAATAGATCATTATATTTGGTGAAGAAGTCTTGAATTCTATCATAGTTCCGTGGATCCAATGATAGCAGCTCCACTTCGAGCATATGTCCTTTCATCTCATCTTGTTTCCCGTAGAGATCTTTAACCTTTTTCCAAATCTCATTGGGAGTATTGCAGGCAGATAGATGAAACTGCAACTCTTGAGAGATGCACATGCATATGGATCCGTGGGCCTCATCCATACAGTTGAGGTATTTGGATTGTTCTATGGCTGAAGTGGGTTCCACTTCTACAACCATGGTAATCCTGTACAACCCTTTCTGATGAAGGTATCGAGCCATTTGGTCCTTCCATTCGTGATAGTTGTATGGTGTTAGGATCGATGCTTTGGAAAACTCCATTTTTCTGTCAATCTTCGATCTTCGAGCTGTAATACCTGCAAAATAAAATACTGGTGCGCCTTTATCTAGCAACCTGTGGGCTCTGATACCATGTAAATGTGTTAGAAAACCTGTACAGATGAATCTAGCTAGTAAAGGTTGAACACACAGCTTTGCAGAGCAAAAACATTAAAAGAAAATTGAAAGAAGAAAAGAATGATTCATTAGAAAATATGTTACAATGCTCATTATATAGCATTACTGGGTGAAGATCCCAAAGTAATGAACTATAGTGGGTGAAGATCCCAAGGTAATGAACTATAGTGGTGATCAATGAGAAGACTCAACACCTACAACAAGTTCCGGAGATAACTAGTCAGTTGCGGAGTTAAAGAAGGAGAAAATCAAGGAGTAAGTCATGCAAAAGGAATCTTGCATGCAATCCCATGCTCTAACTAAGGGTCCGCATGTAGATGTGTAGTAGTTGCATGTAGTTGCATGCTCTAACTAAGAGTCTGCATGCAGTTGCATGTAGTTGCATGTAGTTGCATGCTCTAACTGAGAGTCTGCATGTAGGTGTAGTAGTTCCAACATAAATAAGATCCTCACCTGGCGTATCGACCACACTCACTTTTATGCCATCATTCATTTGGACTTGTTGTAATTCAGAAGTGAGTGTGACAGCAGCAGAACGAGAACGTGACTTAAAGGCCTTGCGCCCAAGGATGGAATTACCAGTTGCACTTTTACCATTGCCCGTGCACCCTACCAACACCAGAGTGGTCTCCCCCGTGGCAGGTCCAGTCAATTCCCAATCATCCACTTCATCTATTCTGCTTCCTCCCATCCTATCCTTTCAGCCTTCCAATTCACTAAATCGCCCGCAATTCAACTAGTACTTCTTCCAATCAGTTTGAAATTTAACAACTACGCTGTAAGTCGATTCCTGGAAATCAAGGAATAAAAAACTCAGCAAAACATAGTCCCATCAACTCGAAATTCAACAAATTTCCTCTTAACCCCAACCCTAAACAAATACAGTCCGAATGAATACCTGAAACAGCAGATTGAGCTCGAGTTCACCAATCTAATTATAATTCAAGCCCTATAATTATCACGTCGCCATCAATTCCTATAAATATTCAAGATTTGAATCTTCGGCCGTCCGAAAAACACCCCGATTTCGAAAAACTTCAACTTGAATTTAACACGAAACCGTAATGGTCTAGTCTCATCGCAGAATTAAAAAGATATGTTTCAAAATAGCTGGATATAGCACAAAACTCCTTAATTCTGCTTTAGCGGCCGATGACACCACGAGAATGTCGAACCCTGCCTATTTTGTCGTTGCGGCCTTGGAAGTCACGTTGGGGTCAGACCTGCAAAGTCTAAGACATGAAAGCAACTTATTTCCATATAAACCTATAATATCAGTATGTGTGAATAAACCCCTGAAATTTTGGAATTCTATTATTAATAGTGATTAATTATTAGTTATTAGCTACCCAATGTGTGAATAAACCCTTGAAATTTTCGAATTCTATGATACATGTTTCATTTAAAGACGCAGATTTTACCATAGAAATACCAAGGGTTAGAAATACCAGGGGTTATGCCAATTGCAGCGAAGGATGTGCCGACTCCCGTTCAGGACAGGTCTGATGATGCCTTTCGCTGGTTCGTGAAGCATTCCTCGTGCCTACCAGAAGGCGCACAGATTTTGATAAACAAACAAGTGCCTTTTTTGGTTCTGAGATCATTTCAATGAATGTTCTGAACAAACAATTGCACTGAGCAGCCTGAACAAACCCATCTCGGCACCTGTAAACAACGCTGGCAGCCAGCAGTGACGACAAGTGTAAGCTTGTAAGCTATGTAACTTGCCCCAACTGCCAGTTTAAAGACTTAGGATAAAACCGCTTCCCGTCCTGCCAGTTTAAAGACTTAGGATAAAATCGCTTCCCCTCGCTAAAAACAACATTGGGGCACGTGAAGCCTGTGCAATAAGAGGCTAAATCCAAAAGTTTCGTTAAAAATTTCATAATGCAAAATTGTTCCCAATAAACTTTGGTTAAAATTGAAGTAACCCAAAAAAAAACGGGTCAACTGGTGAATTAATAGACGTTCAAAGCCGTATCGAACGCTATAGTCCCTGCCATGCCGCAGGCAGGGACTAATAAGTTGGAGAGGAGAATGAAGAATGGAGCAAGCACAAACATAACATAACCAGTTGCGAGTTACCAAACAAGGTGTGGAGGAAGCTGTGAGGAGGTGGATGTCTGGAAGAAGCATTGCAGATATAATTTTTAGAAAAAGTTTTTTCAGAAAAAGTGTGTGTGGAGAAAGCATATAAAGAGAAAGAAATGTAGAAGCTTAATCAATTAATTAACTATAACAACCTAGATAAAAATTATGTTGCATTGTAGCTATTAACATTTATTTATTAAATTATATAACAAAATTACCATATTTTTTTTAAGGCAATATACCAGCTCTAACCTATTTAAAATGTAAATCTATTTTAAAATTTAAAAAAAAAAATATATTTAATTTAATTTATTTTTTTTTAATTTATATTTTTTAAAATAACTATTTATCACAAACTTTTTTTAATAAATAAAATGCTACATCAACTGGTCCTAAAATTGAGATGTTGATTAAAACACAAAACGCTGTTGATTAAAACACAAAACACAATACCAAGAACATGAGTTGAAGAATGAATTTTTATTTTAGTTTTAAGGAATATGTCCAACATTAAATTTCATTTCAGTTACGTTCCAAACCCAACTAAATATTGAAACAAGTTGAATGAATGTTCATTTAGTTATAAAGAATATCTCCAAAATTAAATTTTCATTCCACTTATGTTCCATACACAACTAAATATGGAAGGTAGTTGCTCCGGATGCTAATTTGGTTTAGTCCTTTGACATTTATAATGTCACCAATGTGAGAACAAAGGATCTAATGATCTAATGATGGATAGAAATTGATACCCCGAGAATGAGAGGGGGAATATTGGCTTGCATTGCAAGAATCAAATATTATGAAGTTAAAAGTTTCTAAAGAATCACTTATTGCTCTAACCAAATCTCCCATAGTTATTGGAAACATAACCAATTTCAAATATATTTGATCCCAAAAGAATATAATACTCTTTTGCGATAATACAAGTGTCCTTGTTTTAATTCTTAAATTATATCCATGCGTGAATGCTCTTTTAGGTCAAAATACAAGCATACTTTTCGGCTATGTTAAGGTGTACTCCATTAACACATGTTGGCGTCCCATTCTTTAGGTACTAGATATTTTTTCTTTGCATATTTCTTTTCTTTCCTACTTGCATGACAATGACTACTTAAGTGAACTAAAAATAGCCTCTTCTGGTTATGGCTATTCAGCAGAGATGAAATCATCTAAGAAAAATAGGTGGTTTGGAAATTTATATGACACAAGTGCGATGGTTTAGGAGTATGAATTAGATTTTAATTGGAAATTTCCACCGATCTTTGTGAGAAAGATTTATGATCTTTTTGTCTTCACATACAAAGCATGCATTTGTACATATACTTTTCATTCTTACTTAGCCATTGTATCAATTTCCTTAATAAAAAATTTTAATATACATTGGGGAATTGAGGAATGATATAAATATGTCCCTCTTAGTCTAATACAATTTGGCATCGATCCACTAGTTCAACCTAGATTAGATGTACCATGCTTAGCTTCTGTAATTGAATCAAGGCATAATCAGTTCACTGATGCACTATTAGGTGGATTTGAGTTGCCCATGCATAATGGACCAATATGATCATCCATCACTCCTAGATATCAAGTCTCTTTAACGTATCCCCATATTAATGAACTCCAAGATTATATTCACTTTTCCATCACTAACATGTCCATACATTTTGATATAACTTAGTTACATTCTACCATTTGTTTATGTTTTGTCCCCACAACTCTCCCAACTCTTAATCCCTAGCTTAAACAAAGAACCACTACATAAGGCGTGGTGGTTGGACCTAGAAATGTCACCCCCATTACTTTAGGATTTTCACAGTTGTCAATTCCTAAACAATGGAATGTTGAGCAACATCCATTATCTTAAAATCATTTTCCACCTACAAAACCCAAGAGATTTTCCATTTTTTATATAAGTAGAGGCCCAACTATTAGATTAAATTCTTACAAGCATGAAGAGTAGAAACACAACGAAGGCTTTGGGAAAGAAGAAAATCACTCAAAAGTAATGACTCAATAGAAATTTGAAGACATATTATGAAGAACGAGAATGAATCATCATCAAAATGCATTTTTTCTTGGCCACTAGAAGCTCCATTTATGAAAGAAAATTCCATTCTTTCAATAGTTCTTAGGGTATGAGAAAAGAAGAACATCTAGGAAAGCATGCTTAATGCCAAGAATGCTTACATATAGCTTCTTTAAGAGATAAGGTTCATGAGATATACACTCCCGAGAGAAAAGGTAGGAGAATATCTAGAAAAGCACATTCTCCTACAAGGACAACTAGCCCATAGCAATTTTACTCCCACGTTTAAGGATGGTAATGTAGTTACTTATTTGGATTTCCTACAATATAGGAAAGTTGCTAATGAAAAACTGAAATAAATAATAAGGTTGCAGAACTACAATAAATATCACTTCACTTGTGTAGATCAAGACCTGGATGACTTAACCCAAGACATACTAAAGGTTTAGTCCCATGTGTCATGACTACATTCTATCCTAGATAAATTAAATCTTAATGCATCTATTCATTTTGACGGTTTCGAAGAAGTAAATATGAAGCTTAATCAAATCATGGAAGTAGTATTTCATTTAAAATTAAGTATGGAAAAAAAATCCTAAATTAGAGGAGGCATTGAGTGCTGAAGAAATTTATAGCTAGACATTTCAATTTGAAGAGAAGAAACAAAAAACACAATGTTGATGCCAATCCACACTTGGAGTGCATGGGAAAGGACACAAAAGTCAATACATCACAATAGTTTCATGGTTTGATTTAGCCTTAAGAATAACTTGGGGCTTCCAGGGTAACTTAGAACCATGGTGGTCAAGAATGGAAGAATTAGATAAGCTTAATACCATGAACAATAATAAGCGAGTTGTTCAACTCTTCAGTGCTGCACTCCATGAGTTTTATGGAGAAACTAAGATGGATAATTGAAACTATGTCGACACGTTCATGAGTCAAAGACTCTGCAATATAAAGGAACTTCCTAAATTTTTTTGCAACATGCATGATCTTCTGTATAAAGCTAGATATTCACTTAATACAATTTTTTTAAGAAAGTACTTGTTTGTTATTCTTGGTAGAATAGTATATTTACTAAGGGAAAGATTTGAAGGTGAATCCATAAACATGGAAAATTTGTCTTTTGCAAGACTTCATAAGGAAATTGTTTATACATTCTAGAAGGAACTTTTGCATAATAAGACAATAAAAGTTTTGAAGAAACAACTTGGATTTAATCAAAGTGTATATGATATATATACTAAAACATACCATTTTTGGTATCGCAACAAGAAGAACATTCCCAGTAGAAAACATTATGGAAAGGATTTCTAGTGTAGAAAGTGTACAAAGAGATCACAACTCCAAAGATTTTACCCGAGAAGATAGGGGCTCGAGAAACCTAGAAAAGGTTATTTCAAAAGAAGAAAAAATGGTGCTCAAAGGATAGAGGTAGGAACCAATTTCATTTGTAAGAAGGAAAGATATTGGGCCAATAAATGTCCATTAAAAGGTGAAACTTGATTTCATCATAAATTATTTGATGCATTTTCAAATTTTATGATACAATTGAATGGGAGCACATTGATCTACCCTCATGATATGAACAATATTTTTGTTACTAATTTTGATCTTTCCAACCTTCCATGTCTGCCCTTTGAGGAATCATCTTTTCTAATGCAACATCTGATCTTAACTTTGTCTCTAATGTTATCACCTAAAAAATGATTACCTAGCCATTTCTAATTAGG
This sequence comes from Pinus taeda, assembly GCA_000404065.3. Taxonomy (NCBI): domain Eukaryota; kingdom Viridiplantae; phylum Streptophyta; class Pinopsida; order Pinales; family Pinaceae; genus Pinus; species Pinus taeda. The sequence continues at coordinate 33,522 of APFE030743043.1, read as the reverse complement.
TGGATGGAAATAAACCATTCATGATTAATTTTACCATAGTAAAATCATTTTCACCATAGGAAATAATTTAGTAAACCATTTTTATTAAATTATTTATGTTTAAAACAAAAAAACCCCATGAAAATAATCAAATAAATAATTATTTATTTAATTTTCTCTAGGAATAATTATCAAATGATTATTTTATAATTATTCCTTGTCACATTTGACGAAATCACCTTGGAATAATTAAATACATCACTATTTATTTATTATTCCTTAATTTTATTTTTGGAATAATTGTCAAATCACTATTTATTAATTATTTCGAATTCACACCTTTCCTAATCCTCACAAAGTGTTTAACAAATCATTTTATTTGTTAATCGCTTCAACCATTTTTTAAATAAAGATATTTGACCATTTTGAATATCTTTTCCCTCTCCAAAAAATATAATAAAGTCTTCCTAACAGTTAGATTTTGATTTGTTCAATAATATTTTATTATTTTCCATTTCCTAATCTAACCCAATAATTTGTTATAAATAAGAGGATTTTCTATTCATTCTTCACCATGATCATTATCATCATCACCATTATCATCTCATAAAATTTAATCTCCCACTTGATTTCCATCTTGCTTTCGGGTTTTCTGCATTTTGAGAGAGAAGAACAAGATTGCTGAAGCACAAGGACATCAAAAGGACCCATCCCACAGAGTCATATTTTATAGACCCATGTTGTAAGTCTTCTTCACCAGGTGTTTCAATAAAATTATAATTTATTTAAAGTCTTCTATTGGGTTATTACACTTCTCTTTTTTGCTGCTATATGTTTTGGGCTTGCATCAAATATTTTCTTGCAGGGTTTTGTCATGTTTTATTGTAGATTTGAAGCATAAAAGCGACCACACCTTGTTGTTAGGGTCACTTGTCACCAATGATTTAAGTGAACCATTTTTGGTAGACATACTAATAATTTTCATATCAACAAATGGGGACTCCACTCAGTATTTAGCTACATTTTTGTCAAAAAAGTGTTAACTCCATTGTCGTTTTAGTGCTCTTCAGTGTTTTTTCCGTCTATTTTTAGCCTCTCAAATTCTATTTTTAGATCTCCTTTGTTTTCTGGAAAATTTTTGGTTTCTGTTGGTTTTCCACATCTTTCCGCAAGTCACAGGGACCAGTTGAGTAGGAGACGGCACAATTTGGGTGAGATTTGTCGAGCAAGAGTTGTGGGATAAAAAAACACTTTTTGGTCTCTTTTTTTCTTTCTGCGATGCATTTTTTAGGCCTTTTCATGCATTCCAACACACTTTTGCTATCACTTTCCATATTCTGTCTTCTTCTTCTTCTTCTTCTTTTTCTTTTCAGAATTTTCCATATTTTCCGACTATGTTGTGTGTGTACTAGGAAGGGTTTATATCCTTTCATGAGTCACCCCTAGGCCTAGATTCTGTTAGTAATTTCTCCATGAGGAAGGAAAAAACCCCATAGGTTTTAGAGTACACCTCCATCATTTAGGAAGATATTTTCTAAGTTGAGGAGTCTAGGGTAGAAAACTTTCAACTACTGATTTCTATGGTTTTGTCCCTAGTTTTACTTCCCTTTTGGATAGGTTTCTTCATCATTTAACTCCCATTAAAGTTTGGTGTTGCCTTCCCCCCTTAGGATTCTCTTTTGTCTCCTAGGTTTTGGATCTTCTTGATCCAAGTGGATATTGGTGGGCACCCGCCTATTCCACCTAGACCTCCAATTGGTTTCATCCATTTCCTTGATTATAGTAGCATTTACTATTTTTAGCAGTTTTTCAGTTCTTAAACTTCAGGAGATGTTTTGACCCCCTAAATGACATTTTTTTAATTACTTGGAGAGAAATTTCCAAAGAGGTTTTGTACATGCCAAATGGAGATCATATGAAAAAGTTATGAGCTCGAGAAGTTTGTTGCCGAACTAACCCCAATGAGGCCCACGAACTCTTGGTGTTTCATCTCTTGGGGTTAGGGTTTCGGTTGTTTAGGCTTTTCCTTTGTTGTTCAATAATAAAAAAGCCCTTCAGCCTCATTGTAACACAATATAGAGACATGTAGTTGCCACATATCTTCTATGAGATAAGCTATCGTCGCCTAAGCTAGTTTATTTCCATTTTGTATGTAGGCATAGTCCAGCTCTTTGGTATTAATGAAATGAAGTTTTATTTATGCTACATATCTATGTTTATATATGTATTTTGTTGCATTCCTGCATAAGCCCAGATCAGTGGTACCAAGGTGGTATACTCTTTCTTTGTTTTTCTTTGCATGTCCCCAACAAGGTGAAGGTATAGGGTGTTAAGGCTCAAATTGGTTGAACCTTAGCAAGACGAGCCTTGCAAACCCCGACGACCTCCCATGGTGGAAGAAAAGAAAGATGAGGGAGTAGGAGATCCTTTCGAAATATTCCTCGAGGAAGCCCTCGAGTGATAGAGGAATGCAATGAAGGATAAATTTTCCTAGATCCTTTGACGACTACCCATAGGTGACACATCTTCATCCAACAGCCACTCTGGAGGCACCACTCCTTTTAAGGTACAAGTTAACTTTGACATTCCCATATTTGAAGGCTAGATAAATGAAGATGTCATAGATAGATGGTTAAATCTGTTGGAAGGATATTTTTTAGTTCATGACTTTTCCAATCGGGAAAATCTTACTTTTTCACTCCTCAAGCCTGCCCCCCATGTCAAGGACTAGTGGGAAACCTACTGTGAACAAAAGGACGAGAAGGAATCCTCACCGTTTTTAGCTGCAACCACTTGTAATTCCTTCTGATATGCCATCAAGGAACAAGATATATGACGATAAATACATAAAGTGGACCATGTTGTGGTAGGGAATGGACTAGGATGTGCCAGAGTTAACAAATATTTGTCATACCCTTCGCGCAAAGTGGGGTATCAATGATCCTGAGTGGCATTTGGTACTCAAGTACCGTGACTATATACATAAGTACATCCAAGACGTGATAGAGATCCTAGACATCTCCTCGCTTGGCACCACCTATCGATACACTATCAACGTCAAGAAAAAATTTAAACAAAAGAAGCGTGACTTTGGACATGAAAATTTGAAGCAAGTGAAAGACATCCCCAAATGATAGAATACAGGATAAATCCAAGGTGGGGTGACCCAGGAAAAATTGTAGAATCCACAATCAAAGAACAACACCATGAAGACAAAGAAGGACACAAGGAAATGGTGTGAGTTCCATAAGAACCCCACTCACAACACAAGTGAATGTCGATCCAAGTAGTCATTACTGGTTGAGATGAAGGCTTCCAAATCAAATGCATGTTCCGACTTTGAGTCAGAAACTAACAAGGGGAATAAAAAAGGGAAGAAAATTATTGATGTGGAGCCTAGTGCCACCACTTCCACCACCAAGATCTAGAATATTGAGCCTGAAGATCCATAGGAGGGGAGCGACTCTTCCAATCACAATGTGGGTGAAGGGTTCTCTAATGTAGTTCATTTTCGATAATAGAAGCCAAAAGAACCTCATTTTAGTAGAGGTCATGAAGTAGTTGGGCCTACTGACCACACCACCCCCACAGTCATACACCATCAGGTGACTTCAACAAGGGAAATATCTTCACGTAAGCCAACAATGTCTCCTTCCCTACAACATCAAGCCCTTCATAGATGAGGTATTGTGTGATGCTGCTCATCTTGAAGTTTTTGATATATTATTAGGCCAACCATACTGGTGGAAGCGACTTGCTATATATGAGTCTAGACCTCGCACTCTTATTATTTCTTTGGGAAATAAATTATACAAGATACCAAAGGTAGCACCTCCTACCACCATCTCTTTTATTTCTACGAAGCAATGCAGTAAGATCATTTTCCAAACCAGAAATTTTTTCTTCATTATGATTCGCGCTCAAGGAAAGAAGTAGATTGTGGACACATCCACAGACTCTAGATAGGGCTCCTCTTCACAATAGTAGCATATGGACAAGGTTGTGGAAGAGTACATGGACATATTCACCTCATCCACAAGGGCAACCTACACTATCAAGTCAAGAACTCCATTGATTTCACCCCAGGCATGCCGCTACCCAAAGGACCGATCTATGAATGATTTGTTATGGAGAACAATGAAATTAAGAGGCAGATTCAACATCTGTTGTAGAAATGGCACATCAGGACTATTTTGTCACCCTATGGGAGTCCTATCGTGTTGGTATAGGAGAAAGACAACACTTAGAGACTCTGTATTGACTATTGGGCACTGAATAAGATCACTATCTAGAATATGTATCCAATCCCATGGATTGATGACCTTATGACCCAACTCAAAGGGACCAAATATTTCAACAAGATTGACTTGAAGTCCGGGTACCACGAGGTACTAATTGAACCCTCTAATGTGTGGAAGATTGACTTCAAATCCAAGGAGAGCCTTTTCAAATGGCTAGTCATGCCTTTCATGTTGATGAATGCCCCCACGACCTTCATGTAGTTGATGGATGACATTTTACGACCCTTTACTAACTTTTTCATGGTAGTGTACCTGGACAACATCCTGATCTTTAACCAAAGTTGGGAAGAGCACATACACCATATCTGACAGGTCCTCCATACCCTACGATAACACAAATTGTGTGCCAATTTGGAGAAATGCACTTTTGGTATGACCCAGGTTCAATATATGGGGTAGATAATTAATGATTGGTGTGTGAATGTGGACCCAACAACAATACAAGTTATTCGAAATTGGACAACCCCAACCACTCTAAAATAGTTGTGCAACTTTCTCGGTCTTTCCAATTTCTATTGTAGGTTCGTGTTGGAATTCTCTCATATCACCTGGCCTTTGAGTCAAGTCACTAAGGGTGGAGCAAAAGAAAAGTGATTTTGGCTGAATCCCAATAGAATATGTTTGTCAATTTGAAGCATTGCCTCTACTTTGTACCAATGCTCACATTACTAGACCTATAACAACCATTTGAAATTGAGACAGACACCTTCGATTATGCTATTGGTACAATTACTACCTAGCAGGGACATCTAGTGCCATATCACAATGAGACACATTCAAATACAGGTTGAAAGTATCCCACTTATTCCAAAGATATGTATTCTATTATGCAAGCCTGCCAACAATGGAAGCATTACATTCTAGGGAAGGAAACAGTTATCCACACACACCATCGACCCCTATAGTTCATACAGACATAAGGGAAATTGGAGAATGATTGCCATCAGAAATTGTCCACATATCTACAATAGTTCCATTTGAACATCAAGTATAAGAAGGGAAACACTAATAATGTTGCGGACTATCTTAGCCGACCACTGGTTATGGCATTGATCACTTTTCTTGACCCTTGTGGACACGAGAATTCAGGGTCGCTACATCTTTACAAGAATGATCTAGAATTCAACAACACATACCATATGCTTATGGAAGGCAAGAAAGTTCTATATTTTCACCTCCAACACACACTCTTATGCCACTTGGGACACCTCTATGTTCCTACAAGCGAGCATGCCAAGATGATTTGGGAGGCACACTATAGTAGGGTTGTTGGAAATTTCAGTGTAGAGAAAATAGTGGCAGGGCTGAAAAGTATTTTTATTTGTTGAACGTTCAATAGGATGTTGGGAGGTACATCTGAGCTTACATTTACTACTCCATTTCCAAACCAACAATCAATAAGCGAGGCCTGTATACTAATCTGCCTAATCCTATTTAGCCTTGGTAATCCATCTCCATGGATTACATGTTGAGCCTTCCTTATACCAAGAATGGAAACGATTGTGTGTTCGTGGTCATTGACACATTCTCTAAGATGGCCATTTTGGTGCCTTGGAAGAAGAGTATCACAATAGAAGCCATTTCTAAGCTCTTCTTTGAACGCGTGTGGGTACATTTTGGGATCCCACACTCCATTATTTCAAATGGGGATAGTAGGTTCCTAAGTACATTTTTGGTCAAGCCTTTGGTTGACACTGGATGCTAAGATAACTAAGTCCACAACCTTCGACCCCTAAACTGATGGCCAAACAAAGGTCTTCAACAGGATGATCGTGCACATTTTGTGCATGTACAACTCGAAACCTCTACGCACATAGGATGAAACCCTCCCCTTTTTCCAACACAACTACAGCAGAGCTCTCCATAGCTCAACTGGACACAGCCCCTTCCAGGTGAGGTTGGGATTCCAACCACTATGTTGCATTGATGTGGCTATAACATTTGCAACTACTCAAGAATACTCAGCTCATGTCCAATCTGAAGCTAAATTAGATAACAAATTCATTGAGTGGATTTATAAAATCTTGTAGTAGGTCCAAGCAATCTCATGATCAACATCGAGTGCCACATAAGTTCTAGGTGGGCAAAAAGTTTTCTTACATTTGCAGAAGGAGTGCCTCAATGGGCCCCACCGCAAACTTCACCCCCTTCGATATGGGTCATACACCAACCCCAAAGTTGTAGGGTACAATTTAGTCTATATTAGCATTCCATTATTCCTTGCTATGTACTGAGAATTAAATGTGAACCGGGTGCGACCATATTTTCCTCCATTGTTGGACACATCCATCGTTTCTTAATAGCTAACATCAATAAATCTCAACCCAAGATGCATCGAGAAAGACAAAATTGACAGGATAATGGACACACATATCAGGAACACCCACTAGCAAAGTATCCAACTATATCGAGTTGTCAAAGCAGTACAACTCCTTCACCAGGGCAAGATGTTGACCGGGGACCAGGTTCAACAAAAATTTCCTCACATCATCGAGGCTCTGCACCCAATGGGGACCATTGCGTCCTATGGGGGGAGGAATGATCTAGGTGAATATTTATGGCCACACACCTATTCCACCTATACCTCCAGTTGGTTTTGTACGTTTCCTTGATTATAGAAACATTTACTATTTTAGTAGTTTTTTGGGTCCTGAAATTCCAGAGGTTTTTTGACACCCTAAACAATTTTTTTTTGAGGTCCACAATAGGTCCAACACCATTGGTATGGGCCTATGTAAAATCATGTAGTACTCAGAGATACCTTTCCAATGAGCTATCATACACACCAAACGAAGATCATATGAACAAGTTATGACCTCAGTAAGTTGGCTGCCCAACTAACCCTAATGGGGCCCACAAACTCTTGGTGTTTCATCTCCTAGGATTAGAATTTTCATTTATTGTTAAATAATAAAAATTCCCTTGAGCCTGATTGTAACATATTTCAAAGGAATTTAGCCAACACATCTCTTCTCATAGATAAGCTACCATCGCCCGAGCTAGTTTATTTCCATTCTGTATGTAAGAACATTCTAGTTCTTCGATATTAATGAAACAAAGTTTTATTTCTACTGCATCTCTGTGTTTATATATCTATTTTTTTACATTCTTGCATAATTCTGAATCAATGGTATCATAGCATTCTTCTCTTTCTCTATTTTTCTTTGCATGTCCACAATGAGGTCAGTGTATAAGTAGTTAGGGCTTGAACTAGTTGAAGCTTTGCAAGACCAACCTCACAAACCTAGATGGCCTCCCATGGCGGAAGAAAAGAAATATGAGGGAGAAAAAGATACTTTCAAAATATTTCTGAAGGAAGTCGTCAAGCTATAGAGGAACATGAGGATGGATAAATTTTCCTAGATCTTTCAGTGGCTACCCACATGCGACACATTTTCATCCAACAACCACATTCGAGGTGCCACTCCTTTTAATGTACAAGTTCACTTTGACATTCCCATATTTGAAGGACATATAGATGTAGACATCGTAGATGTATGGTTAAATTTGTTGTAAGGATATTTTTTGATTCATGACTTTTACAATCTAGAAAATATTTCTTTTTCACTCCTCAAAGTTGCCCCACATGTCAAGGACTGGAAGGAAACCTACTGTGAACAAAAGGATGAGAGGGAATCCTCACTGTTTTCAGCTACACCCACATGGAATTCTTTATGAGATGCCATTAAGGAACAATTTTACCCTATTAGGAGCTATAAAGATAAATACATAAAGCGAACCATGCTGTGGAAGGGAAGGATGAGGATGTGCCAAAGTTCCCAAATATTTTTCATACACTTCGCATGAAGCTGGGTATCAAGGATTTCGAGTGGCATTTGGTACTCAACTACCACAACTGTCTAAACAAGTACATCCAAGACGAGATGGATTTCTTGGAAATCTCCTTTGTTGGAGCCACCTATCAATACACTGCTAAGATCAAGAAATTTTTTATATATAAGAAGTGATACTTTGGATCCACAACTTTGAAGCAAGGGAAAGACGTCCCCAAACTGCATAACAAATGAAAAATGAAAGGTGGGGTGACCCAAGAAAACCTAGAAAAGCCACAATAAAAGAACAACACCATGAAGACAAGCAAGGACATAGGGAAATGGTGTGAGTTCCATAAAAGCCCAGTCACAACACAAGTGAGTGTCGACCCAAGTAGTTATTAGTGGCTGAGGTGAAGGCTTCCGAATTAGATGCATGTTTCAACATTGAGTCATAAAATGACAAGGAGAATGATAAAGCGAAGCTAGCTATTGATGTGAAGCCTAGTGCCACCATTGGCACCACCAAGATCCATAATATTGAGCCCAAAGATCCTGAGGAGGGGGAGAGGGTTATTGAGCCCGAAGATCCAGAGGAGGGGGAGAGGGTCTTCCATTCACAGATGTGGGTGAAGTGTTCTCCGTTGCATTTCATTTTCGATAGTGGAATCCAAAAGAACCTCATTTCAACAAAGGTCATGAAGTAGTTGGGCTTCCCAACAACAACACACTTGCAACCGTACACCATTGGGTGGCTTCACTAAGGGAAATATCTCTGCATAAGCCAACATTGTCTCCTTCCCTACAACATTAAGCCCTTCATAAATGAGTTATTGTGTGATGTTTCTCGTCTTGAATTTTCTGATGTATTATTATGCTAACCATACTTGTGGAAGCAACAAGCTATGTATGAGTCTAGGCCTCGAAATTTCATTATTTATTTAGGAAATAAGTTATATAGGATATCATAGGTAGCACCACCTATTGATGTCTCTTTGATCTCTATGAATCAATGTAGTAATGTCATTTCCCAGACCAGGAAATTTGTCTTCCTTATGATTCATCGTCAGGGAAAGAAGAAAACTATGGCTACATCCATAGCCTCCAGATAGGGCTCCTTTGTACAACAACAACAAATTGACAAGGTTGTGGAAGAGTATAGGAACATCTTCACATCACCCATAGGGGTAGCCCTACACTATCAAGTCAAGCACTCCATTGATTTGACCCTGGGCATGCCACTACCCAACGAACCAATCTATCGATGCTCTGTTCTATAGAATGATTAACTTAAGAGATAGATTATGAAGTTATTGCAGAAAGGGTACATCAGGCTGAGTTTTTCACCCCATGGGAGACTGATCGTGTTTGTAGTGAAGAAAGATGACACCTGGAGACTTTGTATTGGCTATGAGGCACTCAATAAGATCATTGTCCTTATGGACTAACTCAAGGGTTCCAAATATTTCAGCAAGTTTGACTTGAAGTTTAGGTATCACCAAGTAACAATTGAACCCTCTGATGTGTGGAATACTGCCTTCAAATCCAAGGAGGCCATTTCTAATGGCTGGTCATGCCTTTTGGGTTGACGAATGCCCCTGAAACCTTCATGTGGTTGATGGATGAAATCTTGTGGCCCTTTACCAACTCGTTTGTGGTAGTGTACCTGGAAGACATATATATCTTCATCCAAAGTTAGGAAGAGGACATACAACATATTCGGTAGGTCCTCCAAACCCTACGACAAAACAAATTGTGTATCAATTTGGAGAAATGTACTTTTGGTATGACCTAGGTTCAATATCTAGGGTACATCATTAATGAGTGAGGTGTGCATATGGACCCACCCAAGATACAATTTATTTGAGATTGGCCAGCCCTAAACACTCTAACATAGCTCTGCAACTTTATGGGTCTTGCTAATTTCTATTGCAAGTTCATGTTGGGATTCTCTCATATCACTTTGCCTTTGAGTCAAGTCACCAAGGGCAGAGCGAAAGAGAAGTTATTTTGGTCTAAATCCCAAAAAAAGGAGTTTGTTGAGTTGAAGCATCACCTCTACTTTGTACAAGTTCGCAGATTAATTTACCTACAACAACCATTTGAAATTGAGACAGAGGCCTCTAGCTATGCTATTGGTGTAGTTCTTATGCAATAGGGGCATCCAATGCCATATCACAGTGAGACACTTAATGATATAGTCTGAAATTATCCCACTTATGACAAAGAGATGTATTCTATTGTGAAGGCCTACTGATAATGGAAGCATTAGATTCTAGGGAAGGAAATGGTCATCCACACAAACCACTGACCCCTATAGTTCATATGGAAACAAGGGGAGTTGGAGAATGATCACCATCATAAATGGTCCACATATCTGTAATAGTTCCATTTGAAAATTAAGTAAAAGAAAGGACACAATAATAATGTTGCAGATTGTCTCATGCAACCATTGATTATGGCGCTAACCATTGTGCTCGAATCTTATGGACATGTGACTTCGGGGTGGCTACATCTTTCCAAGTGTGACGCAAAATTTGGAAGCACATACCAGATGCTCCTAGAAGGTAAGCAACTTCCAGATTTCCACCTCGAGGGCACACTGTTATGCCACTTGGGACACCTCTCTATTCATACAAGTGAGCGTGCCAAGATTATTTGGGAGGTGCACTATATTCAGGCTGCTGGACATTTTGGAGTATAGAAAATAGTGCCAGTGCTATAGAAGTATTTTTATTTTTAGAATCTTCAATAGGATGTTGAGAAGTACATCAGATCTTACATTTACTGCACCATTTCCAAACCAACAATCAAGAAGCAAGGCCTACATACTCGTCTGCCTACTCCTAGTCGGACTTGGGAATCCATCCCCATTGATTACACTTTGGGCCTTCCTTATATGAAGCATGGCAATCACTGTGTGTTCATGGTCATCGACATATTCTCTAAGATGGCCATTCTAGTGCCATGTAAGAAGTGTATCACAACAAAATTCATTGCTAAGATCTTCTTTGAAGGAGTGTGGGTACATTTTGGGATCCCACAGTCCATTATCTCATATGGGGACAATAGGCTCCTTAGTACATTTTTTGTCAAGCCTCTCGTCGATGCTGGACACCAAGCTCACTAAGTCCACAATATTTCACACCCAAATTTATGGCCAAACAGAGGTCGTCAACAGGAAGATCATGGACATTTTTTTCATGTACAACTCAAGATGTCCACATATATGGGATGGAAGCCTCCCCCATGTCCAACATAGCTACAATAGATCTCTCCATAGATCAACTGGCCACAACCCCTTTCATATGGGGTTGGGATACCAGCCACTATGTCCCATTGATGTAGCCATACCATTTGCAGCTACTCAAGTATATTTGACTCATGTCGAGTTTGAATCAAACGAGGCTAACAACTTCATTGAGCACATTAACACATATTCTAGCAGGTCCATGAGATATTGGAGAGATCCAATGCTAAGTACAAGCAACATCAAAATCAACATCGAGTGCCACATAATTTCTAGGTGGGTGACAAAGTTTGGTTACATTTACAGAAGGATTGCCTTGCTAGACCCCACTACAAGCTTTTCCTACTTCGATATGGGCCATACACCATCACTAAGGTTGTAGGAGGTAATTCCTTCAAGCTCAGCATTCCACCGTTCCTTGTTCTGCACCGAGTATTCAATGTGGACTAGGTGCAGCAATATTTTCCTCCATTGTTGGACACATTCGAAATTGTAGAGCAACTGACACCAACAAATCTTAACCCAAGATGCATCGATCATGACACACATGATAGGATCATGGACATAGATATCAAGAACACTCACCAGTAGAGGATCCATCTATATCGAGTTGTCAAAGCAGGCCAACTCCTTCTCTAGGGTAAGTAGTTCATCAAGGACTAGGTTTAAAAAAAATTCCTCACCTCATGGATGATCTTCAAGCAATGGTGACCATTGCTTCCTAATGGGGGAGGAATGATCCAGGTGGATATTGGTGGTCACTGGCCTATTCCACCTAGACCTCCAGCTAGTTTCTTTTGTTTCCTTGATTAAAGCAACATTTACTATTTTTATCAGTTTTTGGTTCGTGAACTTCTGGAGCTATTATGACCCCCTAAATGACATTGTTTTTAGGTTCGCAACAGGCCTATAGCCATAAGTAGGGGCTTATGGAAAATCTTGTAGAAGTCAGAGAGATATTTCCAATGAGGAATCGTATGTGCCCAATGAAGATCATATGACCAAGTTACGAGCATGAGAAGTTGGTTGCCCAACTAACCCCAACGGGGCCTATAAACTCTTGGTGTTTCATCTCCTGGGGCTATTTTTTTGGTTGTTTATGGTTTTCATTTTTTGTTCAATAATAACAATTCTCTTAAACCTCATTGTAATACTATTCAGAGGCATGTAGCTGCTACATCTCTTCTTAGAGATAAGCTACCATCGCCTAAGATAATTTATTTCCATTATGTATGTAAGCATATTCAAGTTTTTTGATATTAATGAAATGAAGTTTTATTTGTGCTACATATCTATGTTTATATCTATATTTTTTGTGTTCCTTCATAAGTTCAGATCACTTCTTGCCTATCCTTTTTCAGCATTTTCACCTATGACTTTTGCTGATTGTTTGCACCATTTTTAGCAGCCTTGTGCCTTTAGATCCTAGTCCCTTAGACATTAGATATTTTGGACATAACTATGTATTTTTTAGTATTCTTTTACACCTCCTTTTTAGATTCTTGATAGCCTTCTTGGGTGGGGTTTTGTGTTCTTGGATTGAATTTTCATTTTACTATCCATTTTAAACATTATGTATAGTTTCCCAGCACTTTATTTTTAGCAGCACATGGCATCATAAAACATTCTCAATTAAATCATCCACTTGTCACAACATTTTCACACACACACACACACCATAAGAGAATGTGAGCTTGGTTAAAACCTCCAAGACAAGACTTTAAACACTACACCTTAATAATTCAGCACACATAGATTAAGCCCACTTTGGCGCTAGGGTCGAAACAATTTGTGTAGTCAGGTATAGGATTAGTGGGATAGGCTCCCAAAAACACCCATCTATAAATTTACATTGAGACATATAAGTTGACATATTAGGGAACTTAAAATCCTTCACCATACTATAGTCCAAAGCTAAAATTCATCAAAAACTAGATTCAAAGGGGGTTAGGCTAGGTCATCATGGGAGTGGTTATCTTTGGGGCTACCCAACCCATGGAGAGGAATCTCATGTGTTGTTTGATCACCAAGAAGCTCAAGACTCGACTACCCCCATAGGATGAAGGTAACCAGAGTGACCAATCTTAGGAAAACACCATATAGGACTAGCTATGGGCAGCAATTGGTTCTCTACCCTACCTTTCCCTAAAAAACACTACTTGTAGGGATCAGATTCTGTCAAGTAAGAAATTATTTTGGAAGGCCATCTAAAAAAATAGATCTAGGACTTCTTTAATTATTTAGATCACCTATAGGCTAGAGGTCATTTCTCTCTAATAGGGCATGTTTGCTTGAATTAGAGTAGCATATTAATATAGTTAGTTTACACTTGGCACCACTACACTAGTTGTTTTCTTGCTGCTTATTACTCTTTTTCTCCTATCATCCTTTAGTATATTGATTCATCATTTTATTGATTTCATTTTTCCCCCTAGGCATTTGTCATAGAGACTTCATGGCCTTTGCCCCTAGTTTCCTTTAGGACATCTTACTCCTCCTCGTCGAGTTAGAGTTCATCATCCAAGTCCTCCATTGAGTTCTCATTCTGACTCTGGTTCTGCGGATTCTTCTAGTTATTCCTTTGATTCCATGTCTTCCCAACCCCATACTGCCACCATGTTAGGCACCGACGTGGGTGCGGGATACCGAGGTAACCCCACAAGTAGAACGTCTACCGGTATGTTCACTAACTTCCCATTTCTCCCCTATATGACTGGTTTGAGCCTTCTTGATTTCAGCTAGCTCTTCAACGATCCTCTTCTCCATGACCCCAATTGTCCTGCTATGCCCAACAAGATTCCTTCTGACATCCCTAAGTTTGAAGGTAATCCCGAAGAATACTAGACAAATCATGTTTGCTCTTTTCATATGTGGTGTTCATCTAATTCCACCACCGAAGACTCCATTTATCTCTATATTTTCTAATGCACCCTTACTAGAGCTACTACCAACTGGTATGTGGACCATCTGCATGCCTCCCATTCCACCTTGCAACTATCTCCAAATCATTTCTATCATACTTGTAGTTAACCCTTTGATATAGCATCGATACTGAACTTTTGACATCTTTTTTTGAAATTTTTGCCACCTGTCTGTTTGACCATGTTCAAGAATGGCACAGAAGGAGAAGCATGTGTAGGGCTCCTAAATTTGAAGACCATGTATATATGGCTTGGTTCCTTAGAATCCTTTTAGACCCCATTGGTAAATATGTCACCTCCCACTTCCCCTAGTTTGAAGAAGAAGCACTCTGAGTAGCTTTGAAATATGAACTGATCTATGAAAAATCAAGACATGTTTATACTATCCTTTCTGATCTGCCTGCTGCTAATGCATAGGGGCATCTCATACCACTAATGATATCATTGGATCTATCTCACACCCTAACCCTCCACAATATCCTCAACCTCACATGAGTTATGGTCAATCCCAGGGGGGCACCAGTTTTGCTTACACCTTTCCCCCTCCTGTCCCTTCCCATGACAACACTTACCAAGGTACAAGCACATCACACATATATCCCCATCCGCATTAGTTGATGTCAGGGCCAACTATTGCTTCACCTATTTCTCCCAACATTTCCACTAGTTATTTCTACCCATATGCAACGCTTAGTGCTACAACTCCTCTAGCATAAGTGCCTCAACCTCCCATGCATCCTACACCTCTACCACACAACAACCACCTCCTCAAGGTCAAGTGTATGCTTAAAATAGTGAAAGAATCCCCCCCAAACCCAAGCGAAAGAATAAGGGGAAGGGTTATTGGAACTATCCATCTCAAGGTAACCAACGTAACCAAATTCCACCACCTAATGCCCCTTAGAGTGACCAGCCTAATCCCGTAATCCAGTAATAGGGTGAACAACCTAAGAAAATCAAGGCTCTTTGTACGAATAAACTTGATTCCTGTTGCAAAGTGTTTGACCATTATAATACTCGTAAATGTCCCCTTTTACCTTATATGCGCCAAGCATCAGAAGCTCAAGAAGCTGCTTATAGAGGACCTCATCGCATTTCTCCATATCCTCCCCCTCCTACTTCATCACAACTGGGTGTGCTTACAAATCCTTTTTCCCATCAAGGATATGTAGCTACACAACCCACATAGGGTAATGCAGCCCCTCAACCTTCCCAATCTGGCCAGATAAATTACCAAATTCTCATGATGAGTTCCGATGAAGTCAACATCAAACAAGTCAACCATCAGACTCAGTTGTGCCAATATGGAAAACTCTGTACCAAGTCAGTGACTAATCCCCAACCCAAAGTTTCCACCAATCCATTATCGTCACCAAATGACACCTTATGGATCCCTCTAGCTAAATTCGAGGTTCCCTTAAGATCCCTAATGGTCCATTATGTCAAAATGTTACTTCTTATAAATCCACCCATACCTATAACATAGTAGATGGCTTGGTGCAATCTCCTGTTGCCATGTCAATGCTGGAAGTCTTCTAGATGTGCCCATCCAAAATAAAATATCTACTATCTTCTTTAGGCATGGTGGACCCCTCTCATGATCATATGATTGTGTTTGACATTTCCAAAGCAGAACACCCCCCTTTCTTCCTCAGTTTCTTTTGAAATATTAGTCTCCATAAGGAACACTACAATTCAGTGGTATATCATAGACGAAGACACCTCTACCTGTGTGATGGCCTCTAGTGTTTGGAGGCAACTTGGTTCCTCTGACTTGTCCCCATCCACTATCACTCTTTGTGCTTGGGATGGTCACCCTCGCAGCCCCTTAGTTTGTATAACAATTGTCCCATTACCATTGTTGATAAGACTATCCTGATTGGTATTGAATTTATTGATGCTCCATTAAATTTAAACATTTTGTTGGATCATAGTTATACCTATTCCATGTATGCTATCACATTTGTTGTCTTTCACAAGATGTTCTTTCCTCAAAATAGAAATATCATCACTATCGATCAATTGACTGACTATGACCCTTAGTCTCAGACATCTCCTTATACCACCATCTCACCAATGAGTGGAAATAAGAATATCACCTCCCTTACCGATGTGCCTCTTAGATTCTATAAATATTCAATGTTGCTTGGGGATTATCATGACCCACCACCTACCGCTTTTGAACCTAGCTCATCTAGTTTTTGCACGCTTCAGACATCTGGGCCGCTAAAAAGTGGTCTGATATGCTTTCATAGTAGCCAGCTCCTCCGCAACCTCTTTATCCCAACTCAACCTTGCCTCCAGGTACAATTCCTCTAGGCTCATTTCCTTCTATTGGTATCTCTCTATACCCTTTTCATCTTGGAACTGTTCCCTCGGGTCGTAACCATCTAGGACTAGTTTCCCCAGGTCATTACCCTTATGGTTAGATACCTTTCTTATTCTCGCAACCTAAAATAGTTTCTACCCATGTTATGGCTACATTGATTCTACCTGAAATTACCTTGGGGATCCCAGTATGGTACATTTATCCTCCCGTAGACACTCCTAATCAACTTAAACCTTAAAAATATTTGACCCCAGTTCAACTTGTTGTTCCTACCCCTTCCTTTGCTTCAGTTCCATAGAAAACTCAACACGAAGCCAATCCTACTGTGAAATCATTTGGTGAGGGGGGGGGAATACAATAAAAATCACCCAAATGATAAGCCTTAGTTAGTATTGCAACGAGAATCCTGCAACTCCCAAGGCTACCAACTTAAATTATCAACCCAGGGTTTGTACAAAATTAAGAGGTGTCAGCATTATATGTGTAGCATACAATGTATCATTATTTCATTGATTTGATGTAATGGAGTGAATGTCATGAAATAAAATCCTAAAATAATTGCAAAAAATGGAAATGTTACTTTGAAAAGAAACTAATCCTAGGCAAGAACAACAATTTGTAATTCAAATCCTAAGAGCGTGAATTCAAACAAATAGGCCTAATCTACTTTGTAAAAATGCATGTCCTAATTGGTGTTTATTATTCCTAAATCATGGATTTAGAGCCTAGTGGTTACGTTTCAAGCATATGATACAAAAACCAAGCTTTTGGAGCAAATATGATCAAACTTAGACGTGTTACAGGAGTGCTACACATGAAACATAATTGCTACAAACGAAACAAAATTGCTACAGGAGGAGATAATTCACCGAATGGCTAAGTAAATCAAATAAATTGGGATGGGTCAAATTTTTTCATTAATTAGGATGTATGAGGACTCCATTCCAATTGGAATCACTCCAAAATACCCATGTTAACATGTGCTAAAAAGTAGCAGAAAATTACTACTCTAAAAACTAGAAATTCAAGAACTAGTGAGCTAGTTAACCAATCAAATGCCTAACCTAATCAAGTGAAAATGAATTGGAGTAATTTTTTTTTATTAAAATTAATTTTTTTATGACCTAATACAAGTGGAATAAACTCAATTTAAGCTCATTAACATGTTCTAAGAAATAGAATAAATTTACTACATTTTGCTATGAGGGACTTCCACAAATTCTAGATTTGTGAACTAGTAACCCAATCCAAGTATCTCAATGATGAATATTAATTTGAAAAGATATTATAAGGATGAATTATGCTTTTTACTCTATAAATAACCTTAAAAAAACTCACTTCAGTCATTTAAACCAATCCTAGAACAAAAGAAGCATCAATACTAAATGTAGAAATAGGAAAAACAAGAATAAGAGATGCATGTGAATAAGAAGTGAAAAGAAGAAAGATAAATTTTACAAAAGGCTTTGATGCTTCTAGGTTGGAAAATCCCAATGATACTCAAAGTCCTATGAAGTATAAAAATATTTATAAGCTAAAAATGGCAACAAACTTCTTTATTTGAATCAATCAAAGTACACCCCTGCTAGAAATGAGAGTGGAGCTGCAACAATACAAGTTTTCACCACAAGAAGACTAAAACTACATACCTCTAGAGGAAAATTTGAATTGGTACTTTAAAAAAATTATAAGGAAGAATTCTCTTTGAAAGGAGGAAGCTATTCCCTCCAAAATCCCTCAAATAGTGGATCTGGTTCCCAACACTAAGAATATGCATTAAATGACAGAGAACACATTCCTAGATTTTCTCAATTATTGGAGCTCCAGAATTTGTCAATAATTTTTTGATATTTTGTTAATTGATTATCCAATATTGATCCTCATGAAGTAGGGATAAATTCCCTAGATTATCTCCTCCTCCAAATCTTCATAATCTGCCCAATATTCTCACAATATTCTACAAAAATAAATAATATTAAGCACACATATGCAATGATCTCTAAACCTTCCTAATGAAAATATTAAAGTTAAAATTATGTCATCTAATGCAAAAAAAATAGGTTTAATGTGCTAAAGGATGGTCACATGGGCCTTAATTTATGTCTAGTTTGGAGGTCCATCACCAAAGACAAGGAACCCTAAAACAACTCTAGTTCCTCCTAAACTGCCAAAGCCTGCTCCTCCATGCGCTTTGTGTGATGCTTTTGGGAATGCCATCAATAACTGTCTCGGGCTCCCTCATATGAATAGTTTGGTGTCTTATACCTTTAATGATTCTAACATTCTTGAGGTCCATGTCACCTTACCCAAATCAGCCAAGAATAATAGATCCTTGAGCATGAATCACCCTTATGCTTTGTACGATAATTATGGCCATTATTCCCATCACTGTCCCCATCTCAAATATTTTAGTGATACACTTAAAGTGCTTCATGAACTATAGGTTTCTCATAGTGATTCCACTTCCTCTCTACCCGTGAGTTTTGTTCCCACTGTCATGCCAAAACAAGAGGCTTCCCAACCCACCATTATCACTCCCCCTCCTAATGTCGAGATTATAGATCGTTTCACCGCTATTCTCTACCTCTCATATCCATGGGATAGATATGTTGGGAATCTCTTAACATATTCTATTTTGATTCGATTGAACCTTCTTCGGAAAACACTTTAGTCTCAACATTGGTAAATGTTACATATACAAGTCATTCATCTACCCTTTTTTAGGATGTGCATGTGAACCTAGTCTCTGATGAAGATGCCTCATGTATCTCCTCTTCATCATGTGGTCTCTCGTCATCCCGTCCTCCCATATTACATTTTGATGAGGACATCATGGAACCCATGACCACCCCTGATTATCCTCAGGATGATATGCACCATTGTGCATACTTCCTTCCACAACAATCCCACGATCAATATGTTGTGGAATCTGAATACTTCACCCATGGTAGGTAGATTGGTTTATACATTCCATTCCTACACTAGATGCTTTCTAAGAAGGAAATATGGCTAACATATCCCCTCCCATCAAAATTAATATTTGGAATAAACCAGGGATCGAATAAAATATCACCTTAGGGGCACAATGCACCCCGAAAGAAATTGATGCTTACATTAAGTTATTCAAATAATTTCATGCTGTTTTTGCTTGGTATTATTCCAAGATGCCTAGACTCAATCCCACCATTGTTTGAACATCACATCGACACTTGGCCTGATGCCATTCTATTGTGCTTTTCAACAACCCCTGATTTATTGGTATAATAGATAATATTATATTAATAAATGGGAACCCATGATAAAATCCTACAAAAAGAAATTTAGCACTTTGTGTTGAAAAGTGTGCAACAAGAAATTCTTGTTGAGATTGCAACAAGATGATGGAGCTTAGTGAAAAGTGTCGCCTTCACTAAGTGGGCCCGCAGGCTATTTTTGGCGCAAGTCTATTTTTAGACTATGTCTATTTTTAGACATATGGATCATGTCTATGGATTGCAGGTTGTTGTTTATGGATGATTGATCAAGTTGGGAAAAGTAGATGGACTTCTATTTTTGATGAAAGTGTGAATGATCACAGTGTGAGTGATCAAGTCTATTTTTAGACTACCTGTCAAAAATAGAAAAGTCAAATATTATTATCTCACAATAATATTTGGACTATAAACTTAATCTTATTCTCTTGGAGCACTTCAGTTTGAGCTACAGAAGTGGCACATGCAGCTGTCAGAAGGAAATACGATTTTCTTATGATTCAGCTGAGTTGTTGCATGCATGACTTCAGTTAGAACTCAAGTGAGTTGATTTTAGTGGACTGGAGGTGCAGTTGATGGAGTTGTGTTCAGTTTAGCTTTGTTAAACTGGTTGTATTTAGTCTAACTGGCGAATAGACTAAAGATGAGTTGGGTGAATTAGTTATTAATTAATTCACAAGTTATTAACTCATAATACAACTAATGAATACATCAGTTAACTCAGTTGCATGTCAGTGCATGTTCAGTTCAGCAGGGACAGGTGTTAGAGAATCAGATTGCTATCAGTTGTGACTATAGTTGTGCACCAGATCTTGAACAAATCAGGGGATTGAGTATGCCAATGAGTTTGCCCACATTGTAGCTTGTTCTCACGTGATTTAGCCAGGAAAGACGTGGCTACCTTGGTATTATCACCGGTTCTTGTGCAGGTATTGAGCAGCGGAGGCAGGCAAGCAGCGGAAGAGATTTGAGTCAGTGATTGATTCAGATCTGAGCTGTATTGTGTGTAACAGGTGGAGCTGGTACTGGATTGCTTGTGATAAGCATTGTACTTTGTAATGTTACATGACTCAATCATTAATATGCAGATAGTTGGGGTTTTTAGCGAGATGCTTTCCCCGGGATACATACTGTGTTAATGTGTGAATGCTCTTGATGTTTTATTGTTATTGATGCTGCTATATTGATGATCAACGTAGAGGAGCTTATGTATTGTGTATGTTTTCCGCAATAGTACATGATCAGGATAATCTCTGTTGAATATGTGTTAAATTATTCAAAATTTCTACAACCTTGGTTGTATTAGAACCCTTGATTTATGGTGATATCGAGTGAGCCAATTTTCTAACTTTGCCAGAAATTCACATCAAACGTTTTCGTATTGGTTGCAAGGAGGTTTAGCATATAACATTTCTTCTTTGAACCAATCCATATTATTTTGCCTCAGTCGTGCTTGTTGCAAAATAAATCAGTTAACCTTTTCATGCCACCATGTTTGGATATTCTGACGAACATACCCAGGTTGCATGATCCAAATATCCCTTCAAAAAACTTGAGGTCCTGACAACAAAACCATTTTTTGGGAATAAAATTTACTTTAAAATTAACCCAGGGTTCGTCTGATGATGCCAAAAAAAATATCGCGTAGTCTAGCACTTGCTGACATATTCACTCCTTTCAAAAGGAAGAAGAGTCTCACCCGAGGCGAGCCAAAACCATGGAAAGATAAGGGGGTTTTGGATCTTCCTATTATATGAATTTTCCAACTATCATGGCGTTTATTCTTAACCTTTCACAATAATTATTCAACAGGAAATATAACTTAAGCATAAAATTTTAAAGGGGCCCATAAATTACAGAGAGAGATACCAGAAAACTCTTCTTCCTTATATTAATCACCATCAGAGAATCATTTCATTACAAACAAAAACATTAGAACTTGCAAAGTTACAGAATTGTGCACAGTATCAAATCTAAAAGAAATAAATAAAAAAAAGATTACAAATACACATCTTAGAGCAAAACAACTATGGACGCTCAACTCTATCAAATCCTCAGGCTCGATCTGAAATTTGTATCATTGTCTAAATTTATTTCTCGTTGCCTTCTATTTTCTTTTATAAACACATGTGCTTGCTCTAATACCTCTCTCGCTTGATCCATGGTTTTATATACCATGGGACATCATTCTGGTTTTCTGCTTCACTATATAAAAATATCAAAATCAGCTCCTAGTTCTTTGACACACTCCCTTGTTTTCCACCACATGAGTTCCAAGTCAGCTCACTGCCATTTTAGTTTTCGGATGCCCTGTTTCTAGTAGTTTCATCCAAAATGTCCTTCACAACTGTTATTCTTCCAAAAATTAAGGACCGAACAAGAATCTCTTGATCGAGCAGATATATTGAGAAGTTTGATGGCAGATATTATAAATTGTAAAGTGATAATGAGAAATTTATTGAAGCCTAGGAAAGGCTTATAAAATATCAATAAAAGAAAGCTGAGGATAATGCAGTTATTATTCAAATAATTTATGATCTACAAAATCATGGATAGGTGGGGACCAATAATGGAGATAAACAAGAAGAAAATACTAATGAAGCAGATGGAAGCTGGTCACAAAAAAAGTATAGGATGAACAATGATGATATCATAAAGAGTGGCAGATTCTTAGTTACACCCAAGCAGAGGGATAGAACACATGGATTTAATCTAGCTCTACCTCTAGGAGACATCATCGCCATCACCGCCAACATCATCATAGGAGGAGTGAGAATCAGTTTGCTAGAGGAATTCAAGAAATCCAAGCCTCCTACTTTTGTTGGTGAGATGCTCAAATCAGAAGATGCATAAGAATGGTTACTTGCAATGAGAAAAAATTTTGGACTTCAGGATTACTGAGAGAATATGGAAGCCAAGATCGTTCCTTTCAGTCTCAAAGGAAAAGTAGATATTTGGTGGGAAGATGTTAAGCATGTCAGGAGCATCAGGGAAGAGAAGCTAAATTGGGAAGTATTTCAAAGACTCTTCAAGAAGAAGTACTTGTTGGAGAGGTATTATGATGGAAAGGACGAGGAATTATATGAGCTCAAGATGGGTTCCATGTCATATGAAGAATATACAACCAGATTTATAAAGATACTAAGATATGTGCCATATCTAATGGTTCATCAGTGGATTTCCATTATCATTCAAAGACCAGATTGAACTTGATGAGCTCAGTCATTGGAGGAAGCCATCAGAAATTTGAAGCATTGTTATGAGTAATCAAAGCACAAGCTTGAATTCAAGTGTGACTAGAAGGGTGACAAGAAGACTAAAGGAAAATGCCTCAAGAAGTAAGGAAGATCTAAAGATGCAGGTGAGAAGGAAAATATAACTGTTAGGAAGGACATGGGTCTCAGCCCGTGGAGTAGCAAAATAAAGGTAGTGGAAGAGAACCATTGAAGTGTTGGACTTGTGGTGGAGACCATTGCAAGATATTATGCCCATCATATTAGGGTGCTAGAGCTCATATTTACAGTTCTCAAGAGGCACATACATTTGGGGATGTAACTGAGAGAATTCCTTAGACTTATGCAGTGGTGGATAACATGAAGGAAATTCACTAGGCATCCATCGTCGAGATGGAAGGGAAGCTTTGTGATCAAGTTGTTTCTATTTTGATTGACCCATGATCAAATTATATAGATATTAGTCCTGAATTAGTGGATCCATTAGGGGAATTTTGAGGTCTAAAATGGGCCTCATAAGGAAATAATAAAATAATAGTGGAAATAATAAACTAAGATTAAATTACATCATCAAATTCTAGAGGGAAAAAAGAAACTACTACATTTTCAATTCATATTTTCAACTTATCTCCTTATGAATTTACTCAAATTTCAAGCGAGAACACTCACTGGATGAGGAATCATGATTTTCATGCATTTCTGATTTTTCGTGTAGCAGGGTCCATCAAAAGTATGCAACATGGGCACTCCTTGGATGAGGAATTAAATTTTTCATCCAAAGAGTACTCCCAATTGAAATCTAATTAAAACCTTCAGAAGCTAAGTTGAAAATACAAGTTGAAAAAGTAGTTTTATTATTTTATTATTTTTTCATCTTTTTCCTGTTTTACCCCAAAAATGGTGAAGCATCCCCCATGGTTGAACTCATCATCCTGAATCTTATTGGTCCTTATAAAGTTTATTTTGGTTGTACATTTTTCTTAGGACGACCATTTTAGACCTCAAAATTTCTCTAATACAATTCCATTTGGATAATGAAGTGCATGAAAAATATTAGTTGGTGTGGTTGGATACAAGGACTGAGAGAAGAGTTCATCATTGGGTGAATTCTTGTGCATTTTATTTTAATGGCATGCCTACATCAGCAAACCCGAATTTTCTTCCTTTGGGTGCATATAACATGCTTTTGGGCATGGATATGTTGTTTATTTATAGGACCAAGGTAGATTTCTATGAGAAGGCCATTGAGTGCTTGTATTATGATAAAGAAAAGAGAGTCTTCCAAAGAAAGAAGAAGCCCACATCAATGAGAATGGTTAGAACCATGAAAACTAAGTGCAACCGCAAGAAAGGATGTTTATTGTTTGTAGTTCATGTCTCCAGTGACAAAGTGTTGGATGATGAGCATGAAGGATTGAGGAGGTATCCTATCTCACAATAGTTTTAGGATGCATTCCCTACAGAGATTCCAGATTTTCCCCCTCATAGGGAGGTGGAATTATCTATTGAATTGATGCATGGAGCAGTACCAACATCTAAGGCACCATACAGAATCAGCACTCCAGAGTTAATAGAATTGAAGTTGCAGCTTAAAAATATGCTTAATAATGGATACATAAGGCCAAGTGTATCTCCTTGGGGAGCACCATTGTTCTTTGTAAAGAAGAAGGAACATACTCTGAAATTGTGCATTCATTACAAGAATTTGAACAAGGTGACCATCAAGAATAGGTATCCATTGCCTCATATTGATGATTTGTTTGATCAACTTAAAGGAGCTGCAATATTTTCAAATATTGAAGTGGGATCATGATATGATTAGGTGTGCATCAAAGAAGAAGACATTTATAAGACTGCATTTCATACAAGGTATGGGCAATATGAGTTTGTGGTGGTTCCCTTTGGTCTTACCAATGCTCCAACCACCTTCATTTGTATGATGAGTAATGTGTTGTGCCCTTACCTAGATAAGTTTCTGGTAGTCTTTTTTGATGATATATTGGTATATTTAAAGAATGAGGAAGAGCATGTAGAGCATCTACCAACAATATTGATATTATTAAGAGATCATAAGTTGTATGCCAAATTCAATAAGTGTATCTTCTTTCATTCTCAGATTCATTATTTGGGACATTTGTTTTCCAAGGAAGGGATAATAGTGGATCCGGAATATATTAAGGTTATCAGGGAGTGGTTAGGTCCAAGGAATGTGAATGAGGTCAGATCATTTGTGGGACTTGTAGTTTATTATAGGAGGTTCATTGTGAACTTCTCCAAGACTGGATATCCTATCACATATTTGTAGATGAAAGGAAAGAAGTTTGAATGGAATGTGAAGTGTGCAACTAGCTTTGATAAGTTGAAGCAATTTCTTATCAATGCTCCAGTTTTGAGGATTGCAAATCCTGATAAGGACTTTGTGGTTTGTACAGATGCCTGCAAGGAAGGACTTGGTGGAGTCCTAATGCAAGAAGGGAAGGTGGTTTATTATGGATCACAGAAGATGAATGAACATGAGCAGAATTATGTGACCCACAATCTTGAGTTTGAAACAACCATTCATGTACTGAATATGTGGATACATTATCTCCTTGGCAAGAATTTCATTTTTATGAGTGATCATAGTGGACTAGTGTACTTGTTTGACCAGCCCAATTTAAATTCTAGGAAGGCTAGATGGTTGGATACTCCTAGTGATTTTGAATTTGAAATCAGGTATATCAAAGGCAAGGAGAACTAAGTTGTGGTTGTACTTACTAGGAGAGTGCAGGTGAATCATATTTCAACTATGAGCTCTTACGGGACAAATTTGAAAGAGTGAATCTTGCATGTAGGGAAACATGACGAGAGGTGCCAAAAAAATGAAGCAAAGATTGTAGCATTTGGGTGAGGGTTAGAAGGATGAGTAGCATCACCTCACAACATATGTCTTGGTTAGATTTAGGAGTAGAATCTATGTGCCTGATAGTAGTAAATTGAAGAAGCTTATTTTGAGGGATGTTCATGTCAAGCCATATTCAAGCCATCTGGGATACCAAAATATTTTGACAGTTATTAAGAAGTTCTACTATTGGCCTAATTTGAAGAAAGAGGTGGCTAAGTGTGTTGCTAAGTTTTTGGAATATCAACAGGTGAAAGTTGAATACAAGAATCCAATTGGTTTATTGCAGGTTATTCTAATTCCAAAATGGAAATAGGAGGTCATTTCCATGGATTTCATTATATTATTTCCAAGGGCATCAAGGCAGCATGACTCCATCAAGGTTATGGCTGATAGGTTGAGCAAGGTAGCTCACTTCACTGCAGTAGAGTCTACTAATTCATCTAGTGAAGTGGCTCAAATATTCTTTAAGGAGATAGTGAGGTTGCATGGAGTTCCCAAGAGGATTATATCAAATAGAGATTCTAAGTTTACTTCCAAGTTTTGGAAGGAATTGTTTACAAGCTTGGGGATAGAGCTAGATTTCAGTACAAATTATCATCCACAAATAGATGGGTAGACAGGGAGAATCAATAGGATCCTCTTCAATGTGTTCATAGGTATGTCATGTATCAACAGAGGAAGTAGGAGGAGTATCTTCCACTAGTGAAGTTTTTTTATAATAATGGGTATCATAAATCTTTGAAGATGAGTCGATTTGAGGCTCTCTATCAGAGGAGTTGTAATACTCTTATTAGTTGGAGTGATCCAGTGAGTAGGGCGTTGATTAGACCTAATATGCTGAGAGAGATGGAGCAAGAGATGTAGGTTATCAAAAAAAATTTGGAGGCATCTCAGGATAGGCAGAAGAGCTATACAGATTAGCATAGAGTATTCAAGGAGTTTCAGGATGAAGAACATGTGTACTTGCATACCAAGCCTAAGAAGAGTTCCTTGAAGATTGGTTGATGTGCCAAGTTGGCACTTCATTATTATGGACCCTTTGGAATCCTTTAAAGGATTGGACCAGTGGCATATATAAAAAAATTTCCTCCATGATTGAAAATCCATGATGTTTTTCATGTTTCTTTTCTTAAAAGATATGTACGGGATGTTAATCATGTGATTGATTGATCTATATAGTAGGTGGAACTAGAGGGAGAGTTTCAGCTAGAGCCTCAATGCATTTTTAGACGAAAGAAGCTCATGATCCAAAACAAAGAAATAGAGTAAGTTAAAGTGAAATGGAAGCGCTGTGGGCCTGAAGAGACTACTTGGGAGATGGTTGTTCATATGCAGGAAATATATCCTTCTTATATATATATATATATATATATATATATATATATATATATATATATATAAATATATATATATATATATATATATATATATATATATAGAATTATATATATTCGCTTCAACTGACAAATAAAGAAGGATATATTTCCCGCATATGAACAACCATCTCCCATGTAGCTTCTTCGAGCCCAAAGTGCTTCCATTTCACTTTAACTTACTATATTTATTGATTCTGAAGTGTAAGCTTCTTTCATTTAAAAATGCATTGAGGCTTTGGCTGGAACTCTCCCTCTAGTTCCATATGTGTGTGTGTGTGTGTAAATATTGTATCGATTTGTGTTTATAAAACTCTAATAAGTAGTATGTTTTTCATTCTTTCAACAATTTCTTCTTGTCATAAGAGTCATAGAACACTGAGGATGGTGTTCCCCCAAGAGGGAGGCGTTTGTAACAACTCCGGGTTAAATTGCCATGTAATTAAATAATGGACATTATAAAAGAAAAAATACAACCAAGGTCATGGGGCATGTATTTCCATATGAATGAGGGGGAAAACATTACATTGGGATCCATTTGTGGTTAATTATTTATTGGCTATGGAAATTGGCATTGGAAAGAGACAAAAGGAAATAAATAACAAATTAATTATCATAGGCCAACAAGGACATGAGGAAAAATGCACAAGGAATAAAGGAAAATGAAAGAAATTCCACTTTGGCAGGTGGGGAAGAGGAAGAGACAAGAAAAGAATAAAAATAGTAGAAGAATATGCATGCAAGGAAAAGTGAAGAAAATAAAAGTCAAAAGAAAATAAAATTGGCCTAGAGAACATTCTAGCATTTTTTATGGGAAAGAGAGGAACAAGGGAGAGAAGACGAGAGCACTAGCAGCAAAATTAAGGAGAAAGAAAGGAAAGAAATCAATGAAAGAATAGTTCAAGTGGCAGTGAAGAGGAATAATTGAATAGCATATATCATTTGCATAAAGGAATATCGAAGAGGGAATATAGCAAGAGAATTTTTGTAGGTAACAGTGTGCATGTTTGATTATCATGTTGGGATTTGAATACATGGTTCATGCATTGGTTTATTGGTCATTTTTCTTGTCATTGGCATGGGATTTTCCTGGATTAACAGTCATGTCCAACCTTGCCTTATGCCATTTCCTAGATATCCATGATCTCTAGGAATCTTTTGACAGGTGGGTGGAGATAGGAAAATTCCTCTAATTATGGTGAAGAAATTATGAGGCATCCAAGCTTGTATTGATTCTGGTTATTTATGGACCTGCTATTAGGTGAAATCACTGTGACTTAAGGGTGGAGGTGGTTTTCCTCTAGATTCCTTGTTTGGTTATGTTTTGGTTTAACCCATGTAATCCCACATTCATGCTTGGAATATGGTACGAGGGTGATTGGGTTGGAACAAAGAATAGGTTTAGCCCCAGTATATGGTCGGGTGGTACGTGGTAGTCCCTAACTTGGTTAATTTTATGCATATGTTATTATACGTTATTCTTCAATGGGATCAATGAGTACACATTCTGATTTAATGTGTTGATTATGTGACTGGTTTTGCATGGATTCGTTCTAGTTAAATGCTTGTTACATGCATGGTATATTTATTATTATATGAAGTGCTTTTGTTATTGATCTTGCCCATGATTTGATATGCTCTTGGATAATTTATATGGATTCATGAGCTAATATGGTTTTATGCAGCTAGTATGAGAGGGTAGCAAGTCTTCTTGAACATAGTATTCATAGTTTTACATAATATTTATAGGGTTCTGGAAAATTATGGGTAGTGGCTTGAGTGTTGGCCCTGAAATTATAGAACTGGGTCCATGGTTACATGCATAGGATGAGAAAATCTCGGCCACAGTCACATGAAGGATGGGTTATGCATGCAGTTGGAGCCCTCTTGTCGCACTTGCGGGCCTGCATGCATGTGACTGGGAAGTGAATTAGGTCAAAAAGTGGTCTAAGCTCAAGAAAAATGATTGTTAAGGAAAGATAATTTACAGTTGACAATGTGATTATGCTTCTTTGAGTTTTTGTAGTAAGTTTTGGAATAAGTGGACACCATTTCCATAACTAAATCTTGGAAGTTGGGTCATGCATCATACCTTTCAACTCTTGCTTACCTTGGTATATATGTTATTGTAGGTAAATGTGAGGTGGGGTCTTACAAGATTCTTCCACACAATAAAAGCAAGTTAATAAGGTTGTGGAGGAGTATAGGGACATCTTCTCCTCACCCACAGGGGTACCCTTACACTGTCAGGTCAAGCATTCAATCGAACTCAATCGCGGAGCACCTCTACCCAATGGGCTAGTATAACATCACTCTCTTCTAGAAAACAAGGAAATCAAGCTGAAGATCAAGGAGTTGCTAAAGAAAGGGCACATGCAACCAAATTCCTCACCTTGTGGGAGCCCAATTGTACTTGTACAAAATAATGATGGGATGTGAAGGCTCAAAATTGATTTTTGGGCACTAAATAAGATTAATGTTATGAACAAAAACTTGATCCCATGGATTGATGACCTTTTGGACTAGCTGAAGGGCGGAAAGTACTTCAACAAGATTTATTTGAAGTCTCGCTATCACCAAGTTCTAGTAGAACCCACATATGTATGGAAGATCACCTACAAATCCAAGGAGGGCCTCTTTGAGTGGTTAGGCATGCCCTTTAGGTTGACAAATTCCCTTGCAACTTTTATGAGGCTAATGGATGACATATTATGGTATTTCACAAACTTTTTCATGGTTGTATATCTAGACAACATCCTCATATTCAATAAGAGTTGAGGATAACACTTGCAACATATTTGGCAGGTTCTCCCAACCCTATAGAAACACAAACTATGTGCCAACTTGAAGAAATGATCCTTTGGCATGAACCAGGTCCAATATTTGGGCTACATATTTGATGAGTAATGTATGCATGTTGATCCAACTAAGATCCAAGTTATTCAAGATTTTCCAACCCTGAAAACTCTCACAAAGATTCGCAACGTTTTGGGCCTTGCCAATTTCTATCGAAGTCTCATGTTGGGATTCTCTCATATCACTTGGCCTTTGAGTCAAGTTACCAAGGGTGAAGTGAAAGATTTTTTTTTTTTTTGAGGCATAACATAAGGCATTTATTCAGCTAAAACATTGCCTTTTCTCTGTGTCAATACTCACATTTCCATACTTGTAACAACCATTTTAAATTGAGACAGATGCATTTGATTATGCTATTGGTGTAGTTCTCACCCAAGAAGGGAATTTGGTGGCCTATCATAGTGAGAAACTCTATGATACTATTAAAAAATACCCAATATATGTTAGGCGAGGCAGTAACTCCTCAACAATAAATTCATATTGTTCCTTCAGGTTGGTCTTTATTATATACATGAGGGAGACTATTCACTTCATCTCCCAATGACTATTCATATCTCTTATTATTTATTTACACTGATTTTATTTATTCACCCAATCCTGATGATTAGGTGTCAACATCCCCCCCTTAATCTGAAGGGATGTTGGTTATTCCAAGCATCATTTTGAATCATTCAAGCTTTTCTCTTCCAAGTGCTTTGGTGAAGATGTCGGCAATTTTCTCATTAGTGGAACAATGAAAAAGATGGATTGTTTTGGCCTCAACATGATGTCGAATTAGATGATATTTTGTATTGATGTGCTTCATTCGATCATGGAACTTTGGGTTCTTGGCCAACTTTATTGCAGAGGTATTGTCAATCATGACTAGAGTTGATTGTACTTGTTTTACCTGCAAATCTTCAAGAATTTTCCTAAGCCACGCAATTTCTTTTGTTGCTTCACTTGTTGCCATGTATTTTGCTTTTGTTGTGGAATCTGTTGGAACTGATTGTTTGCATGATCTCTAGGAGACAACTCCTGATCCAAGACTCATAGCATATCTTGAAGTAGATACCCCAGTTTCTTTGTTTCCATTGAAGTCTAAATCAAAGTATCCAATCAAACTAAAGTCATCCAACTATGTATACTTGATTCCAAAGTCTTGAGTTCCCTTCAAGTACCTTAGAACTCTTTTTGTAGTAGACCAATGTCCCTCACAAGGCTTTTCCATAAACCTAGAGAGGATTCCGACAACAAACGAAATGTTTGGTTTGAGTAGTTAGGTAGTTGAGACTTCCTACAAGCTGTCTATACTTTGTTGCATCCTCAAATTCTTTTCCTTCAATAGATGTGAGCTTTAAGTTTTGTTCCATTGGAGTAGTAAGAGGATTGCATTCTGTCATGCCAAATATGTTCAATAGATCTCCAATGTATTTCTTTGGAGAAAGAAATATGGACTTTGGATGTTGGGTTACTTAAATACCAAGATAGTAATGAACATAGCCCAAATCAGTCATTTTAAAACTTTTCCCCAATTCCTTATTTATGGATGTAATGTAGCTTTCATTATTCCCTGTCATCAAAAGATCATCTACATATACCACAAGATATACAACTATTTTTTCCAACTTTCTTGACAATTAAAGTTGCATCATCAAGATCATAATGTTTGAAATTGAGTTTCAGAAGATGCTCAGTTAGTTTTTCATACTAGGCTCGTGGTGCTTGTTTGGGGCCATACAAGGACTTCACAATTTTGCATACTTTATGTTCATGTTTCATAGAAAATCCTTCAAGCTAGGACATGAAAACTTTCTCTTTTAGATCTCCATTCAAGAAAGCAGTTTTTACATCCATTTGATGGACTTTCCAACTGTTCTGAGCTGCTAGGGAAAAAAGTGTCTGGATGGTAGCCCATTTTGTTGTGGGGACAAAAGTCTCCTCATAATTGACCCCTTCCTTCTATGCAAAACCTTTTGCCACAAGCCTAGCTTTGTGCTTGTCAAGTGAGCCATCAGCTTTATACTTGTTCTTGTAGACCCACTTAGAGCCAATTGGTTTGGTTCCTAATGGAGGATCAACCAACGTCCAAGTGCCATTCTTTATGAGGGCATCATACTCCTTTTGCATCACTTCTTTCCATTCATCATGAGAAGCAGCTTCTTTGAAGGAAGTTGGTTCAAAATCTGTAAACAAATTCAATTCACAATCATAAGAAACATCCACATCAACAGGTGAATTAGAGTCATCTACATCACCTCCATTTTACTGTTTTGAATTTCTAGCTCTTGTCTTTCCAACCTCATTAGGATGAACACTTTCAAGTGTCTTTGTCAGCCACTTTGGCAGACCTTTCTCAGATGGTTCAATGATTGAGTTGGGATTGAATCAAGGTTGAGTCTCCCAATTCTATCAATCACATCACTTAAAGCATCATTCGTTGTTGGAGTTTGATGTAGGGGAGAGTGTTCTTCAGAAGAAGATTCCACATGTTGATCTAGTAAAGGAATCCCCCCTTCAAGATGTGGAATCTGATTATCAAATTCTTGAGATGATTTTTCTTTTGAGAATCTATCCAAGCGATCAAGTTGCCGCTCAACAACATTGTCAGTTTTGGATGATTCAAGAAGAATTACATCTCTAGATACAACAAACTTTTTATTTACTTCATCATAGAGACAATATACTTTGGAGGTGTTTGAATACCCCAGGAATATACATTTACAACTTCTACCACCATGTTTATTGCTATGTACCTTTGGTACCAAGGCATAACAGGTGGAACCAAAGACCCTGAGATGCTTTTGTGAAGGAACATGTCCATACCAGATTTCATGTGGAGTCCTATTTCTAATAGCATTAGATGGATATCTATTCTTTATATATGCAGCACATAGAACAGCATCAACCCAAAACATTGTCTTTACATTTTTGAAGAAGAGCATGGATTGTACTGTATTTAAGATTGTCCTATTCATTCTTTCAGATACACCATTTTGTTGGGAATTATAAGGCACAGTTGTTTCACGTTTGATCCCATGTTGGTGGAGATAGTTTTCAAATTCATTTGATGTGTATTCTTTTCCATTATCAGTGTGAATAGACCCAATATGAGATTGTGCATTATTTTCAATCCATTTATGAAAGTTCTTGAATGTTTGAAAAGAATCAAATTTGTTCCTCAACAAATAAACCCAACACATTCTGGTGTAGTCATCAATAAATGTCATCATATATTTATTTCCATTTGCAAAAGGAACAAGCATTGGAACACATAAATCTGAATGAATGATTTCAAGTTTTCTATGTGCTCTTGAATGTGAATCATGAAAAGACTGTTTGTTATGCTTTCCTAGAATGCAAGCATCACATTGCTTAAGTTTCCTAGGAATT
>APFE030743041.1:44264-55523 GCA_000404065.3 Pinus taeda | reverse complement strand
CTTATTTTCCTATGATATATAGGTAATTCAATGTCTGAATTACGCTAGAACCTTGTCACAATATAAAACGTGACAACAAATATAGGTTTGGGCCCATTCTTCAAGTGGCTAAACTCTGCACCCCTAGATACTTTGATGTAAGGACTAGTCTAAAGTCTATCTCATTCATTCACACATTACTTATTTGTGTCCCAAAATGCCGAGAATTTGGAACATGCTTTAACTTCATTTCTGATAGATCTACTGCATACCTTAAAAATGAATTATCTCATCAATCGTTGAAAATTTTCCTAAGCTAAATATATCATTGGAAACATCTCTCAGAGGAATCTCCGAGTATGCACCTTGCAAGAGTATCTAACTTGACCTTCTATAGACAAAATTCTTTACTATTCTTTCCTGCAACTCTCTTAAGACTTGTTCAAGGGATCAATCAAAGATAACTAATAAGGTTCTCAATAATGGCCTCAACAACAAAACATCATCATCATAATCATAGATTTTAAATATTTTTCACTTATCTTACTACTATGATGGTTCTAAACTAAAGACCTAAAAAAAAAGTAGGATCCCCTTGATCCTGATACTCCTTTGACATCAATGACCACACTATGATAGTAATAACAACATTATGCTCAACAATCTGCCCCTTTAGCATTGATGTAAACATTAACAAGCATTGTTGAGGAATGGATGTTAACAACATGTAGCAACACCCCCCAATACTTATCAGACTTGTTTCTTATTTAATTATTTTCTTCTATGTGGAATTGATACACTTGGCTTCTTAACCTCAATGATTTACTACTTCATAGATGACAGTCATTTGAACACTACTCCCTTGGACTATTCCCTTTATGTTATCCCTTAGTTGTTCTCCCTCTTTTACCAAGTTTGAACTCCCTTTGTTGTTGTATGCCCTCAATGCTAATGTTTGGGTCACTCATCTTCTCCCACTTTAACATCAATGCTAAATGGTATACTAGATTGAAATATATCCCTCCAATACCATCCATACCTATAATAAGATATAGAGCTACTGTGAAATTTCTCCCCTTCCAAACACACATACATACCAAACAACTTTATATTCCATCGTTCTTCTCTTGCAGTTGACTTGTCAAATATTCAAAGAGGTTAATTTGTTGCGAGACCTCAGACAAACTAAGTCATTTTTATAAGGGGGAAATCACTCCCAATATGTTTTTGAGGTACTCAAATGGTTCTCTAGGAAGTGGCTTTGGGAAAATATTTGCATTTTCTCATTAGTGACCGCATGTTCCAATCTAACAACAAAACCAATAAATTGATCTCTCAAGAAATGGTAACTATAATGCTTTTAATTATTGAATGAATAACAATGTTATTGGAAATATTAATGACAATAGTATTATCACACATAATAGGGATTTAATCCTCAAACTCAACTATGACAACCTTCAATGTTTACTTTGTCAAATAAATTGACTACAACAAGTACCTCCAACTATGTACTTAGCTTTAGCTCCATATAACGTAATTGAATTATGTTTATTTACTACACATGACATCAAGTAGTTTCCCAAAAGGAATGCTTCTCCACTTTCACTTTTCCTATGATCAATGCTTCCAACCCAATCAACATTAGTATAATATCATAACGTAAAATTGTTACCCCTCTAATACCACATACCAAAGTCCATTGTGCCTTGAAGGCATTTGAAAATCCTATTTACTGCATTGACATGGATCTCTTTTGGATTTTCCTAGAATCTAGCAACCATCCCTATGACTTTCATTATATCATCCCTTGATGTAGTTAAATAAAACAAACTTCCAATCACAGAGTTATGGGTCTTTTGATTTATACTGGGGGAATCATACTCTTTTCAAAGTTTATAACTAGTCATTATAAGTGTAAAAATATGCATTAGGGGAAGTTTGAGGTCTAAAATAGGCCTCCTAAAAAAAATTTACAACTAGAATAAACTTTATAAGGACCAATACGATTCAGGATGATTATTTCAACCATGGGGGATGATTCACCATTTTTGGATTAAAAAAGTAAAGATATTGAAAAACAATAAAATAATAAAACTACTTTTTCAACTCGTATTGTCAACTTATCCCCCTAAGGTTTTACTGAAATTTAGAGTGGTAGTACTCATTGAATGAAAAATTAAATTCCTCGTCCAAGCAGTACCAATGTTGCATACTTTTGATGGACCTTGCTACACGAAAAATGAGAAATACATGAAAAAGGTGATTGCAATCACATTTCTCATGTATTTATCATTTTTGATGTAGTAGGGTCCATTGAAAGTATGAAACATGGGTAATCCTTGGATGAGGAATCAAATTTTGCATCTAACAAGTGTTGTCACTTGAAATTTGAGTAAACCCATGATAGGGAGATAAGTTGGAAATACGAGTTGAAAAAATATGTTTTCTTTTTTCAATCTAAAATTTGATGATGTAATCTAATATTATTTCATTATTTCCACTATTATTTTATAATTTGCTTAGGAGGCCCATTTTAGTCCTCAAAATTCCCTTAATAAGTTTGCATTCATCCATTCAATTTTTTTCAAACTTTAAATGAAATATTTAGATTGAGAGACAAAAATACCTTTTGATGAATGAGTAATTTGTAGTCCAAGGAAGAATGATAGCTCTCCCAACATAGCCATTTAAAACTCCTTTTGTATTGCCTCAGAAAATTCATGTCCCAATATTTCTAGATCACTTCCAAAAATAATGTCATCTACACAACACAATAATAAAAAAATTACCATTTTCTACTTTAATGTATAGATTGTTCTTCAATGTTCTACTCCTAAATCCCTATTGTTGTAAATACTTATCTAGTCTAGCATACCATGTTCTTGGAGCTTCTTCAGCCTATACAAATAGTTTCTTAGTCTACATACATGATCTCCATATTCTAATAGTTCAAACCCTTATGGATCCTCAATGTACAATTCCTCTTCCAAATCACTGTCAAGAAATGCTATCCTAAAATCCATCTGATAAATCTTAAAATTCTAATAACTTACAAATTATAAGAACATTCTTATAACTTATAATCTAGTTATAGGGGAAAATTCTTCCTGAAAATATATACTTTGTACATGAGCATACACTTTGTAAACTAACCTTCCATTGTTCCTTACCACTAGGCCTTCTCCATTGAACATGTTCTTGAACAACCACTTGGTACCTATAACATTGTTGTCCTTTGGTCTAGGGACTAGTTCCCATCTATTATTTTTCTCAATTTATTTCAACTCATCATCCATAATTTTAACACATAAGTTGTCTTCACTTGCTTAGTTGAAGTTTTGGGTTCTATCTAGGAAAACATAGTGAAATTTGCATGGCTTTGACATGCTTGTGAATCTTCATCTTGTTTGGACACCAAATTATCTATCTCCATTTATTTGGCTCTTGTGGTGTTCTTTATACATGTATTTAGATGGTTTTTTTGGACTCTAAGGTGTTATTTCTTCATCTTGATATTCTTCTTCTATCTCTTTACGTTTTTCATACTTGAAAACAAAATCATTACAGACATTTAATTTCTCTTGAAGTTTTGTTGCATGAGGTACGACTTCCTCCACTACAACATCAATGCATTGTTAAATATTCTTGGTTCATTTACTATACTATTTGTATCCATCCTTTCTTATTACATATCCAAGAAAATTTCCCTCATTTGCATGACAATCAAACTTACCAAGCTTTTTATCCTTTCTGTTTATAGAACATTTGTTGTTGAAAACCTTGAGGTGCTTCAATGAGGTTGGCCTTCTTTTCTAGAAATCATACTTTTTTTTATCCTATTAGTCCCGAGCTGAGTTATATTGACCAAATAAATAAGGGCTTGAGTGGCTTATCCCCAGAAGGCATTTTCAACTTTTCCTTCATCTATCATGGCTCTATACATTTCTTGAATGATTCCATTCTTTTATTCAACTACAACATTTTGATAAGGAGGTCTAGAAACTAAGTACATCCTTATAATCTTGTGTGACGTGTCTTCCATAAAAATCATCAAATTATCTCGAAGTTTTTTCTCCTTTGTTTGACCTCAACAATTTAATTCTCGTATAGTTTCATTTTCCACCTCAACCTTGAACACTTTTAATTTACACATAGCTTCAATTTTTTCTTTGAGTAGCATTATCCAGGTAGGTTTAGTAAAATCATTGATGAACAGGATGAAGTACTTCTCTCCTCGGGGGATTTGTTATATTTTAGGACCACATATTATTTTGGATCATCTCCTTAAGTGCTTCTTATTATTAGTCCTTTGTTTTGAAATACACCCTTGCTTGCTTACAAAATTGACAAGCATTACATATAGGGTTGTCTGGATTTTGACAAGTTGGGAAAATGTCTAACTGTGTTTGTATTATTGACCTGTACTAAGCTATTAAAATTTACGTGATCCATTATCCTATTGTATAGCCATGCCCCATCAATATTTATTAAATATCATTTTACTCTGGAATCATCGAAGACATACACATTGTTGAGGGGTCTTGATGGCTTTCTCTACAATCTTACCATTATCTTCCCTTCTTATTTCACAGTATTTAGATTGAGAGATTACATCATGGCCATTATCACACATTTGGTTGATGCTTACTAGAGATTTTGCTTATGTCCATCCACATAAAAGACATTTTGGGCTTTAGTCCTCTCATCCAGGCTAACCGTTACTTTCCCTTTGATTTCAATTGGAGCATTGTTCCCAAATTTGACACTACCTTTCCCATTCTCTCATAGAAATATGAACCTACTTCTATCTCTAGTCATATGCTTTGAAAATTCATTGTCAAGATACCACTTTTCTTATTTATCATGAGTATACAATACAAAACTATAATCCTCAATATTTTTGTCTTTTGTTTCCATTTCTTCCCATTCATGTAAGGAGTTGTATTCAAAGATATATTTTCTAGGAGGGTAAGACAAATTACTTCAACATTCATTGGATTTTTTCGCATAGTTGTGGCAATTATAGAATTTAATCTCATTCATACGAGGAGAGAATGGGTTTCTTTGTGGAACAAAGGGGCTTTCTGATATAAAATTTTTATAATGACTATAACTAACATTTTCATTTCTTTCAACTTTATTAAATTTACAACTTACATCCTTATGTCCAAAGTTGTGACAAGTAGAATAGTTACCATAAATAATTTCAGCTATCTAACATAGTGTTGTTGTTATGTTTAAATATATCGATTGAATTTTGACCACCTTGTTTGTCAACACACAGGCCTTCTTTGAGGAATATTCGTATTTTTGACATAGTTTTTCCCTTCCTAGTTTCTTCCTTGACCTATTATTCATTTTTCATTATTGTATTTCCCTTGAAGTATTATTTCATGGCTTTGAATGCCTTTGATTCATATGGACCCAATGTTATCTCCTCCTTTTAAAGTTTCATAGGAATATGTGTATCCCAATCTTGCTTTATCTATAGGAGATAATTGAACCGTTAAGGATGTCATTCAAGGACTCTATTTCTTTAGTAAATTAAATATCCAAATTCAACTTAGATTTCCATTTCCTAGGATCTATTATTAGGGACACAACATTTTCCCCTAATTTATGATAGTTATTTTCCCATTTCATTTGACTAATAAGTACATCATCTTTTCTCTTGGTTTCTTCTCTTGAGTTTTCAGAGAGATAACTTCCTTTTTATATACATATGGGACCATGTTCTCTTGCTTCTTAGACAATTCTTCTTTTGAGATATCATTCTCATCCTCTAGGTTATTATGAACCTTATAACCATTGTACTAAAATATCTTTAAGTTTATCAATTTCCTCTAACTTTACATTTTAAAGATTCAATTCTTTAGTATCAGATTGGTACATACCTTATTCTTATTTGAAATACGTTCTTTTAGTTGTTTTCTTTTGTTTCTATCCTTCTTCAATTAATCTAGAGCATTGATGAACTCTTCCTCAATATCCATAACACCTTCTACTTCTCCTTCGAAGAATGACTTTTGAAACTTGAATTAGATTCCAATGTCATAAGAAAGCATTCATCATGCCCTCCTTCAAATGATTCTTCATTCCCGTTTTTTGATGATTGACTATCTTCTCTAGAATATAGGGTCTTATTCTTTTGCGACTTTCTCCTATTTTATTTTTGAGCTTTATCTCTTAGCTTTTGATATTTTTGTTTCTCTAGTTTTTATGTTTTAGTATAGGGGCCCTTGGAGGAAATGTTTCCAAATCTATCATAGCCAAAAAATTTGAAAGGTAACTTTCCTTTGTTCTTTCCTAACTTCTTCTTAATTTTCTTTAAAAAAGGTTACATCTCCTAATTTGGATCATAAATTGAGTAGTCTTGGTGTTATTTATGATACTTACACTTATTTGAGGATTTTAATGTTGCCTCCTTTGGCGATACCTTCTTTTTTCCAATTCTCATCTCATAGGTTGTGAGGATGCAACAACTCCATTGTCAGGGCTTTCATATTTGAGAGATCTTCTATGGTTCAAATCGTAGCATTAAATCTCAATGTAAGATATATTAGTACTTTTTGTAAAGTACCCCTTCCTTTAATTCTTCATTTAATCCCCTAATAATAGTGGAAATCTCATCAAGCCTAAGTAATTACTCTGCATTAATTTTATCCTTACTCGTCCCTAGACATCCAAATATCATTTTGAAGTTCTAAAGCTTATCTTGTTTTAGCTTGTCATCTCCCTCATAATTGTTCTTGAGTTAATCCTAGACCTCCTTGGTCGACTAGCAATGCATTAATTTTACTATATAAAATTGGTTAAGGCCAAACAAAATGACATCCCTAGGTTTTTTATCACTGACATAATCTCTCCATTCCCCAGGATTAGTTGGAGGAGATTCTAGAACAACATATTACATTAGTATAGAGCCCCATGCATCCAGTCTGAGAGACATCATATAGGATTTTTTTCTGACCTTCTAAAACACACAATTTGTTTCATTGGATATTAGTACTTCATTGAGTAAGCATTCTGATTTGCTTCATTTTCCATGATTCCCTAAAGATCTACCTTCTAGTGGTTAAGTTACTTGTGAAGGAAACCACTCTACTATTAATTGTTGAGAAACAATAATTACTAAGAGTGGGGGGGTGGTATGAATCAATAATTACAAAATTTAAACATGTTAAACTAATAATTAAACCATTAATAATACATATACAAAAATAAAGCATTCACATGAAATTTGTATGTAGTGTTTTTTTGTGGAAACCCTTCTGGGAGAAAAACCAACAAAGCTTATTTTTAGTATGTTGTAAATATAAAGTACCAACTATGATTACATCAATTTTTGTGAGCACCCACCCACAGGATGCCACAACCCCCTCAGATTAACAAAGGCTGAATTTCTAGAGGCACCAACCTCTAATTTGTGCAGGAACCAACCCAATATAGCTAGTTAGATCCATATTTCATTCATTTTTAGACTCATACTTTGGAAGAATTCTTCAATAATATTAGAAATCAATTTAACTATACTCTTATGACAACCTATGCGTATTTACTTATATTTTTCCTCATCATACTCCTTCTTCTTTTGTTGGCACACATACTCTCTACACAACACTACACTTCTGTAACCAATTCATATACTTTCTCTTAGACAACAATGAATAAAACACATTCTAGATACCTACAATAATGCACTAGGTTCCATTTCTTTCTTTCTTACCAAAGCTCTTTTATCCAATCTCATTGTGACACTTATCGAAAACATGAGTTTCATTAAATCACACAGTGCTAAAAATTCCACTTCATTAACTTCTTTACAGCTTGAGGAAGTAGTTGATATAGACGTACTGCAGTTAGCTATAGTCTAGCCTTTTAATTTTTCAGTCCTATAATTTCATTTCTTTGTTATAGTCTTAGAGAGTCAATTCACTTAATTTCTACCAACCACAATTTACTTCACAAATTCTCCATCTCAGTTGTACTTCAGCCAAAATGTGATCTCAGTATATCATTGCTTTCTCTAAAACATGTGATATGTCACTTATCATCAGTAACCAAATTTATCATTAAGCTTAACTCATACTATCCAAGTTATGCAACAAATTATTTTGTTTTCATCATTCCATCTAGTGCCAAATTTTAACTATTTGTGCTCCTAAGATTTGACACCTTTTACCTCTGAGGAAGAATCAATACAACCTTGTCCTTATCCAACGTGCTTTAGATATCTCAGAGTTTGGATCCTTTTGAAACTGCCACCACGTATTAATGTCGAAATGCTCAGTCCTCCAAACCAACTCATGTTTTGGGCCCACTACTATGACTTAACCATATCTATGATCATACTTTAACATTGGAAATTGGTTCCAAAAACAATTCTTAGAATGGATTACAAAATTTGTGCCATATAATTGGTTGACATCACTCTTACATCATGCCACATGGAAGCCTTTGATTGGTGCCATGTGTCATATGGATTTGGCCCACTTATGTTGGCAAAAATATTGAGAAGGGGGGAGGCGGGTGAATCAGTATTTAAACATCCACAATAATAATTTTCTTTTTGAAAATGTATACATGATTTTACAGAAATAAAGTAATGGATGTCCACGACTATAATGAATAAAACCAATGTATAGATAATAAACTTGTAAAACAACAAATACATTGTATGTTGAACTTAAATCAGAGTACGATGCATTTACTAAGCAGTAAACAGATGCAGTAAGAACAAAATAAATCAACACACATAAGAAGCACACATGAACATGAGGATTTTTGAGGTGGAAAGCCAATGTGGGAAAAAACCATTGTTGCTATTGTCTCAGTCTTCAACCTTATTATTATGAAAAGTGTTTACAATTTTTGTATTGGTGCAAACTCTTTCCAGTATGTAGGCATCTACCTGTTGAAGGATACAACCTTCACTAATTTTCTAGCTTCTACTAGAAGGGATCTCCAACCCCCAAGCTCCTGTATTGGCTGATATAATTACTAGTACGTATCTGTCAGCCTCCAAAAGGATACCACCTTCACTCATTCTCCAAGGACCATGTTTCATAAATTTTTAGACTAATTAATTCTGGTGCACATCAACACAATATGTAGGCCACTGATCCGGATTTAAACAGGAACGCAACAAAATACAGACATAAACATATACACAAATATGCAGCGGAAATAATACTTCATTTCATTATGGAAAATACTAAAATATGCTTACAACCAGAATTGGAAATAAACCAGCTAGGGCGATGGCAGCTTATCTCTGAGAAGAGATGTTTGACTACATGCCTCTGAACTATTCCGAACTATCTTACAATGGGGCTCGAAGGCCTATTTATTGTTGAGAAACAATGGAAAACCCTTCACATTCCAAAACCTAACCCTAGAAGATGAAACGCCAAATTGTGGGCCCCATTTTTGGGTAAGTTGGTACATCAACTGCCAGGGTCGCGAAATTGGTCATATTACGACGTCCGATGCACATGATAGCCCGTTGGAAATCTTCTGAGGACTATGCCGAAAAGAATGAATTTTAGTCAAAATCACTAGCAGTAGATTTCAAAAAACCAATCGTAGGCCTCAAAAAGGCTCCAAAAGTTTAAGAACTCGAAAATTGCTAAATAGTAAATTGTGCTATAATTAGGAAACTGAAAAATGAAAGAGAAGTTGTGGGTCCAAATGGGATAGCTGGGTGGCCACCAACATCCACCTAGATCATTCCTCCCCCCTTAGGAAGCAATGGTCCCCATTGCGTTGAGTTCCTCCATCTGCTAAACTTGTCCTGCAATCTCTGATGTGTCTAGTACTGGTGGAAAGCATGGTCAACGACGGTCCACATTGAACACTCGGTGCAAGCAAAGGAATGGAGAAATGTTGTGCTTCAAAGCATTGTTGCCCATAGCCTTGGTACCAGTGTAAGGACCATGTCAGAGTGCTTAGAGCCTCTGATGGGCTCTTGTAAGGTGTTATTTTTGTAGATGCAACCAGACTTTGTTGCCCACCTGAAGCTTGTGTGATACCCCTGTGGGTGAGGAGAAGCTGTTCCTATATTCTATCATGACCATATTCCTTTGCTGCTGCTGCTGTGTGGAGGAACCCTTTGTTGGGGTCATGGATGTAGGAACGATATTCCCCTTACTTTGGGAGTGAACCAAACAAGAAATAAATTTCCTAGTCTGGGAAATGAGCTTGCTGCCTTTCTTAGCAGTGATCAAATATGTGGCGGTAGCTGGGGCTATCTCTGGTATCCTGTATAATGAATTATTCAAAGAAATAATGACAGCATGAGGCCTTGACTCGTACACAGCATGTCACCTCCACAAGTATGGTTGGCCTAATAGTACATCACAAACATCCAGAGGTGTAACATCACACAATACCTCATTTGTGAAAGGCTTGATGCTGTAGGGAAGGCGACACTGCTGGCGAACTTTGAGATCTCATCCTTCATGAAGCCACCAATACTGTATGGCTGTGGGTGTGGTGTTAGTCGTAGGACCCAAACCGCTTCCGACCTTTGTTGAAAGTAAGGTTCTTTGGCTGCCACTAATTGACATGAATTGTAGCGGT
Organism: Pinus taeda; assembly: GCA_000404065.3. NCBI lineage: Eukaryota > Viridiplantae > Streptophyta > Pinopsida > Pinales > Pinaceae > Pinus > Pinus taeda. The sequence continues at coordinate 44,960 of APFE030743041.1, read as the reverse complement.
GAAACCTTCACCACAATTTGGTGAGTGGAAATGACGTTCCCCCCCCTCTGGCTCTTAAGGCTTCATTCTTCTGGATCTGGCAGTACCAATGGTGCTGGGTCGCAATCAATGATTTGCTTCTTGCCATTTTCCCCCTTGTCAAGGTTCTGGATCAGGGTCCGGAACATGCATCTGATTCAGAAGCCTTCAACTCGGCCACCAGCGATTGCTTGGTCCGACACTCACTTGTGTTATGAGTGGGACTCTTGTGGAACTCACACCACATTCCTGTGTCCTTCTTCGGTTTCATGGTGTTGTTCTTTTCTTGCAGCTTCGATGGGTTGTCTTGTGTCGCCCCGCCTTGGCTTTGTCCTTTGGGCTTCGGATTTATAGATCCAAAGTCTCACTTCTTCTGTTTGAATTTTTGCTCGATTTTGACAGCGTATCGGTATGCTGTGCCGAGTGAGGAGACGTTTAAGAGCTCCATCTCTTCCTGGATGTATCTATGTAGGCAACCATGGTATTTGAGCACTAGATGCAGCTCAGAATCTTTGATACCCAACTATGTGCGAAGGGTATTAAAATTTTTTGTGAACTCTGGCACATCTTGGTCTCGTCCCTGTCACAGTGTGGGCCATTTGATGTATTTGTCCTCATAGCTTTTGACAGGGTAGCACTGCTCCTTGATGGCCTCTCAGAATCAATCCCAAGTGGGTG
>APFE030743041.1:7074-32038 GCA_000404065.3 Pinus taeda | reverse complement strand
TCCACTCACCCCCCCTCACCCCCTACCCTCCCTACCCGGGCCCCTACGCAACAGCCAAGAGGCAGCAAGCTGATTCCAGGAATCGGCCTGCAACCTCTTAGCCATTTGTTGTGGGCCCACACCACACCTTTCCCCAGCCTCCCTCCTCCCCTTTGAAACCCATGCCCTCCCTTCACTCTCCCCTCAACCCCTCCCCCCTGGTGACCCTCGTCCCCCTACCCGTCCTCACCTTGCACCCATTCCCCATCCTCGTGCCCAGTCTGAATTTGGCATGTAGCCTCTTCGCCCATTGGCTGGGGGCCACCACCACCCAACCCCCAACCCCCCTGCTCCCCTACGCACCTCATTTGCCCTCCCTTTAAAACACCTTTTTTCTCCCCTCCCCTCCTCCCCCTTTCCCGCTACCACCCTTTACCCCCCGTCCCTAACCCCGCATCCCTTACCACCCTCGGTGCTTCAATCTCCCCTCCCTTACCCTCTCCCCCTCCCTTCGCCACTCGGGCTCGTAGCTGGAGACATCTACCAGGTGCGGATGGGAGGGCATGTCAGGGCGGAGACCGGAGGGCCGAGTGTGGGGAGAGGGGAGGGTGGTGTGGGTGGGGTAGGGGGATGAGAGGGAGGGAGAGGTGAGAGGGGAGGCCAGTGGTGTGGTGGGGTGGGCAGGGCAGAATGGCGGTTGGGGGAGAGGTAGCAGAGGCTTTCTTATTTTAATTGTTTTTTTTTAACAATTTTTTTTACATGTAAATTTTAAATTTTTTAATTTGTTTTTGAAACTCATTTTTTTAATATGTTTGAATTTATTTATTTTTTAATTGTTTATTTTAATTTTATTAATTTAATTTTCTTTTGTATTATTTATTTTATTGTATTTCTTATATTTTATAATTTTTAATTTTTAAAAATAAATTTCTTAAATTTTATTTTATTCATTTTTTATTTTTTATTTTGTTTATTTAAATTTATTTAATTTAAATACTTAATTTTTATTTTAATTGATTTTTTTTTAATTCTATTTTTTTTCTTAATTATTATTTATTTATTTTCTTAATTATTTTTAAGTTTTTTTAATGAGGTTTTTATTATTTTATTTGTTTCTTTAACTTAAAAAATGTTCCTAGATTCATTTTTTTTGTTTTAATTTGCTTTTCTTTAAAAAAGATTTTTTTTGAAAGGGATTTCAATTTTATTTTATTTTTCTGTTCTTTTTTTTCCTTTAATTTTTTATTCAATTTTTTATTTTTACAAAGTTAATTTTGGTTTTTTTCTTTTTATTAGGTTTTTTGGTCTTTTTCTTTTCTTATTATATATTTTATTTTTTTTTGGCATGTATTTTTATTTTTTATTTATTTATTTATTTTTTACTACCATGAAAATCACCAACATTTAAAAAAATTATCCAGACTTAATTCATTAGTAAATTTAAAGTGTAAAAACTAAGCCCTTCAAACAAAAAGGTTTGATGCTCATCATCACTTTTCAAAATCAGCATGAAAATCACTAACATTTAAAAAGATTCTTCATATTTGATACATTAAAAAGTTTAAAGTGGCAAAAATATTCTCCAGAAAAGGGTGTATTCTGAATCACCATTTTCGAAAATCAAGTGATTTTTTGCTACGTCAAAAAAATAGGTACAAGGTCATTTTCTCATTTGATCGGTAACTATGCTTTGATGGCAACCATATTGGTGTTGACCACTTCAAGCTTTAGAACCTATTAGATATATCAAACAAAACCCATATACTCTCCCCCTTTGACATCAAGGGAAAAGAGCGAACCAAGATATTCTCCCCCTTAGTACATGTTGAGATGCACTATACTGTCCATGCTCCCCCTGAGCACATGCACAGTCTGCATAAATACTTTTCAAAAGAATAACATGACTCTATAACTCAACTATGTGAGTATGACCATTCTATCACCAATGGCTCATACATATATCAATCATCCAACCAAGTTCATACATGACTAAAAATTGCAATTATTACATTATCCTTCCCATGCATAGTGGGGTTACAAATTACATAATGTGTCCAAAAGGACTCATCCATAGTAGACTATGATAGAAAGAGACAAATTATTACACCATAGGTCTTTACATGACCTTTTCATCAAATGAAATTAATAACTGAGACCATAGCTAAATTCAGCAACCATGATGCAAAAAATGCATAATATTTTGAAGGCTAATGCTCCCCCTGAACTTGTGCTACTTGTGTATTGTCAACAATTCATTCATCAAGGCATATTCATCAATCAAATAAACATCCATGAGAAAATCATATCACTAGGTTGTATCCATAAAAAACATGCATGTCAAAAACTGATTTTGAGTCTCAGCCACTCTTTTTTTGTCAGAAAAACACATACGCTAATGCTAGCATAGAAACTCACATATATACGTGACTCTACTTCATGAAATCTCCATATAGAAAAGAATCCTCTGATTTTGTACATGTGGACTGAATAAACTGGTTTTAACAGCAAGATGTGGCAGAAACAACTCCCCACTTTTGTCTAAGATATTCAAATGCTTCTTTGGGAAGACGTTTGGTAAATATATCAAAAACCTGATCTTTGGATGGAACATACTCTAATTTAAACCTTTGTTCAAGTACTTTCTCTTCTATAAAATGGTACTTAATTGGTATGTGCTTTGTCTTGGAGTGCATAACAAGATTTTTGGAAATACCAATTGCACTTGTATTGTCACATCAGATGGAGATGGGTGGAGAACATTCAACTTGAGTACATTGTAATGTTTGCATCATTTAGAGAATTCATGTGCAGTAAGATGCAGCAGCCACATATTCGGATTCTATTGTAGATAAGGCAATCAAGCTTTGTTTCTTGCTAAACCAAGATACTAATCATGATCCAATATAAAATGCACCTCCACTAGTGCTTTTTCGATCATCAATGTTTCCAGCCCAATCCACACCTCTATTTGCATGAAGGGTGATATCTGTATCTTTAGGATACAATATACCAAAGTCTTGAGTTCCTTGGAGATATTTGAATATTCTATTTACTACCTAAAGATGTTTTTCCTTCAAATTGGCTTGGAATCTTCCAACAATTCCTACCACATGCATGATATTTGGTATGGTACCTATTAGATAAAATATACTTATAATCATAGATATGTACTTTGGTTGATTCACTGTAGGAGAATCATCAATAAAACTGAGACTACATCCCATTAGCATTGGAGAACAAGCTGGTTTGGAATATTCTATTCCGTAATTCTTTATAATCTGATTGAGATATTTAATTTGTGAGAGAAGGATGCCATCTTTTGTTTGTTGCACTTCTAGACCAAGAAAATAGGTTAGTTCTCCAAGTAATGACATTTAAAATTCTTGCTGCATAACAAATGCAAAGTTTTGACTCATATATTCTTCATTACTACCAAAGATGATATCATCAACATAAATAACAATAATTAGCAGTTTATCATTCTCAATTTTTGTATATAAGTTGTTGTTTGCAGATCCTTTTGTGAAGCCTTGTTGTTCAATATATTTGTCAAGACGATAATACCATGCCTTGGAGCTTTTTTTAGTCCATATAATGTTTTTTTGAGTTTGCATACAAGCTTTGCATCATTTCCCATAATGAATCCTTCTAGTTTTTCAATGTATACTTCTTCTTCTAGATATCCATTAAGAAATGTAGATTTTACATCCATTTGATAAACTTTGAATTTTTGAAAACTTGAAAGACCAAGAAACATTCTTATGTCTTCAATTATAGCTACAGGTGCAAAAGTTTCTTCAAAGTTTAGACCTTGTTGTGCATACCCTTTACAAACAAGCCTTTCTTTATTCCTAATTATCTCTCCATTTTCATTCAATTTATTCTTGGATATCCAGTTTCTTCCTTTAACAAATTTTTCATGAGGTCTAGGAACTAATTCCCAAGTACTATTCTTTTCAATTTGGTCAAGTTCTTCATCCATGGCCTTAACCTAACATTCATCTTTTCTTACTTCATTTACATTTTGTGGGCTAATGGAGGATAATAATGTTAGGATATTTTGACACATAGGAAATAGTTAAGTATAACATGGTCTAGTGTAGAGTTAGATAAAGTGTGTTTCTTTATTATGTATTTTTGTAACTTACAATCCAACGGTCACGATATCTTCTAAACATTAAGTGGTCCGACGGTTCACTCTCTCCTCTGTATTATTGACACTTGGTCTGTGGCTTAGCACTCGATTGGTCCATGATCTCTACTTAAAGAGCATTGAGCGTCATTTGTAGGGTGATCGTTCATGAGAGAAGCTTATGTAAATTTTATTTCCTTTATTAATAAATTGCCTAAAGTGGCCGCATTGGCTCAGGTCGTGGACTGTTTCCCTCTTTGAGGGTTTTAACCACGTTAAGAATACTGGTGTATTGATCTTTGATCCATTTGTCAGTGGTTTCCTTTGGTGTTCTATCAGAGAAACTTACCTTGTAAATTCCTACATGGTGCCAGAGCTATTTGAACGTCGTATCCATTGGTGATCCAAATCCGAAGCTAGTACAATTGTATTCGACTGTCATTTCTTGGATCTACCATTTTTTCCTGCTTTTGGGCCAAGAGGACTACTCTATTGTGTTAGGATCATATGTTCCAGTGAGGAACCCCTTTTGTTTCACACGAAAAGGTTTCCGGTAGCCCTAGATACGTCATTTTTAAGATCTGGAGGTATACAGTCTTTATTTGCAGTTTTATTTATTTATCTCTTTGTTTGTTTCAGTTTATTTATCTCCTTGTTTTTTATTACTAGATGTATACCTTTTATTTCTATGTATGCTCTTTGCCCCATGACTCTGTGTGATTTGGACAAATCAAAAACGGAAAGGAAAGATTTTCCTAATGCGTATGCTCTTTTCCATCCCGCCTTAATGTGATCTTGGAAAATCAGAACCATTGAGGAAAATATTTAGTTTTCGATGAAAGCCAACTTGAAGCCACAAGGTTTGGTTTCTTTTTGCATGTCCATGTTGTGGTTTTTGGTTTTGTAGGAAAAAAGAGCTTTTTCAAGTAAGCACGCACCCGAAAGCTTAAGTGACTAAAAAACAAAACCCTTCCTCTTTTCCAAAAATTACTAGCCTTTTAAACTAGCTCACTTGGTCCAAAGTTACTTTATGAGAATAAAGATCATGGGTTCAAGTCGTTCTTTTTGTTGAGTTACTTTTTCAAAAACCACATATAACTTATGTTTTAAATTTAATTTATGTAAAAGTTATTTCACCCATTGTAAAATGTGAGTCACTTATAATTCTAAAGTCTCTTTATCTTTTATTTAAGTTACAATTTAGTGAGTAGCTTATAAAGTACCATTATAAAAATGACTTTCACTTATTTATAAAAGTGGGTCACATAAAATCATTTTTTAAGTGAGCTAATTAGATTAGGTTTGGAAAGGGGGGTGAATCTTTTTAAAATATAACATTATTGTTGACTTCCACACATTCATGTACTTTATCGGCATCTTCAACAATGTTTCTTCAAAAATCCATAACTTCTTCATCCAGAAGCCGTTTTCAGAGCCCGTTTTTTTTAATCGGCCTAATTTTTCAAGATCTTTCAATTGGAACAATTAGTTTCAGCATCTACAAATTCATTTTTTGTTAAAATGGAAAGTCCATGCCAATTTATTCTTGACAGCACCAACTACTTCCAATGGTGTTCATACATCGTGGATTTACTTAGACGTAAAGGTCTTTACAGAATAGCTTCAGGCCAAGAAGCTAAAATTAAAGATGAAGATAAGGCAACCAAATGGGAAAATAGGCAAGATCAAGCACATGCATTGATAGGGATGTCTATTTCTCTAGACCTTAGATTCCATATCACATAACTTGATACCCCTAATGAAGAAATGAAAGAACTCACTAAAGTTTTTGGAATTAAGCCCATCAACTCGAAAACATTTGCTTACATTGGACACCAATAATTTTTCTTCCATTGAATATTTTTTGTCCAAGTTCAAGATCCTTAGACTTCTTTTGGAAGGTGTTAAGGTTAAGAAAGAATATGGTAGCCTTATCTATTCCATTCTTACTAATTTGGGACCTACCTACTCCGTGTTTGCTTCCACCTTCCATTCTACTAGAGAGGCCTTTATTTCTCATGGGCAAGACTACAAGTCCCCCTCTTTTGATGCCTTTTGTGATTTGTTAATAAGAGAACAAGAAAAACTCTTTCATCTTGATCTTCTTAATCTTGGAAACTCTTCTAAGGAAAAATTAGCTTCCCAACAACAACCATGTTCAAAGAATCCTAAGAAGCAGTTTCCTAAAAAGAATTATCATAAACCAAATAAGGGTCCTAAGCAATTTCAGTCTCAAAATGAAAAATGAATTCAACAAAATGATAAGGCAGATAAAAACAAAGGGAAGAATACTAATATACATTGCAACTTTTGTGATCGAGATGGCTACTTAGAATCCAAATTCTTTAAGAAGATGGAAACCTTGGAAGTAACAATGAAGAAGCATAACATCCATTTCGAGCACTCTTCAACTTTGACTTCATCTTCAGGAATAACACTTTATGCATGTGGTTTTCAAGCATCTCGGTCTGGTTACACACTAAATGTATCTTCTTATTCTCATTCTCATGAGTGGCTCTTGATTTGGGAGCTTCTTATCACATGACCAAATTAAAATCTATGTTTTCTTATTTAAATGATTGTAACACCAAAAATATATATGTTGGTGATGATAGATCTCTTAGTGTTGTAGGGACTAGAACTGTTCATCTAGACAATGGTCAATTTAATGATTTATTATGTGTTCCAACCTTATCCTACAACCTTCTATTTGTATATCAGATAACTCATTCAGATGAAGGTAAAACCGTTGAATTTTCACCTCATGATGTTGTAATTAAGGACCTAAGAGATCCTAGACTTATTTTAGCTACTAGGATTGCTGATGATTCTACAAGGTTGTATAAGTTTAACAAATTTGGGTCATAAACTCTTCCCTCGGTATTTGTTTCTCATAATGATGAAGTGAGCAAACTTTGGCATGAGCAATTTGGTCACTTAAACTATCGCTCCCTTCAAAATCTATGTAAAGAAAATATGGTGACATGTCTTCCTATGGTGTCTTGTAGAGATGGTGCTTGTTCTGGATGTGTACTCAAAAAACATCAACCGAATATTTTCGAAAAAAATTCCCCTTGGCACACCTCAACCCCTTCACAACTTCTGCATAGTGATTTATGTGGTCCACTTCTAGTTGTTTCATTCTCTAGCTATAAGAATTTCTTAACTTTCATTGATGATTTCTCGAGATGCACTTGGGTATACTTCTTAAAACTCAAGAGTGAAGTATTTAACATGATCTTGGCCTTTAAGGCCTTTGTTGAGAAATAATCTGGAAATCAAATTATTAAGCTAAGATCTGATAATGGCGGAGAATATGTTAACAACAAATTCATCAACTTTTGCATTGATCATGGATTTCAAATGAAACATACTGTTCCATATACTCCATCGCAAAATGGTGTAGTTGAAAGGAAGAATCACACCTTAAAGGAAATGGCTAATTGTATGCTTCAGTCTAAAGGACTTAGTCTTAATTTTTGCGCATAAGAAATTAACTGTGCAAATTACTTAGTAAATCACATCCTACTAAGGTTTTAAAGAATATCAGTCTAGAAGAAGCATGAAGCTCAATTAAACCAGATGTAAGTCACTTTCATGTTTTTGGAAGTGAAGCATGGGTCCATATTCTAGATGAGAAACATAAAGCTTTAGAACATAAGAGTGAAAAATGTATTTTTGTTGGATATTCTAAAGATGTCAAACGATATAGACTTATTCCACATAAGTCAAAAAAGGTTATCATTAGAAGAGATGTAAATGTTGCTGAAAATATATTGGCCTATAAACCTAGTTCTGCTGATATGCCACCTCTCTCTATCCCTTCTACTTCTGAAAATATTTCTTTTTCAGATGATGACAACGAGGATGACAATCCTCCCCCACCTTCTCAAGATCCTCCTTTATCTCCTCAACCTAAAAAATGTGTCTATGCCACTCGAGATGAAATAGGTGCTCTTGCAGGTGATCCTACAGATCAACAACGTACACATTCTCAGTTTGGTAGATCCTCTTCTTTACTGGCTCAAGCTTCAACAAATTATGATCCTGACACCTTTGCCGAAGCTTCAAGCCATCCAGATTAGGATGTAGCTATGAATGAAGAATATCAATTATTATTGGCAAATCATATATGGGATCTTGTTCCTCTTCCAAAGGGACGAAAACTTGTTAGATGCAAATGGGTTTATAGAACCAAGTTTGGACGAGATGGAAAATTTGATAAACATAAAGCTCGTCATGTTGCTAAGGTTTTTTCACAAGTTGAAGCCATTAACTATACTAAAACCTTCTCCCATGTTGCCAAAATGAACTCTATTTTCCTTGTTCTTTCCCTTGTTGCCTCTTCCAAAGGGGAAGTCCATTAGATGGATGTGAAATTTACCTTCTTGCATCGGGACTTGCATGAAGAAATTTATATGCAACAACCTCCTAGCTTTATACAAATAGACATTAGCCTTGTATGTACGCTTAAGAAATCCCTTTATGGTCTCAAGCAAGACCCTTGGGATTCGTATGCCAAAATGTATAGCCTTATTCTAGATATTGGCTTTTCTAGGTGTGATTCTGACAATATTGTCTACACCAAGAAAGTGGGTAAGTCCATTATCATTCTTGTTCTTTATTTTGATGATCTTATCCTTACTAGTAGTGATCCAAACCTTATAAACCATGTGAAGTCCAGTATTAAAAAATAGTTTTAAATGACAGACTTAGGGAACTTGCATTATTTTCTTGGCCTTCAAGTCTTGCAATCTAAGGAAGGTATTTCCATTTCCTAGTCCATGTATGCTTGTGATCCTCTACGCCACTTTCACATGGAAGACTATAAGCTAGGCCCTTCTCCCTTTTAGTCTGGAGTCAAACTTTCTGTCACTTGTTCTTCCCCTGAAGCTGATGCTACCTTATACCATCAACTTGTAGGAAGAATTTTGTATCTGACCCATACTCGTCTTGACCTTTCCTTTGTTGTTGGCCTTATTTATTGGTTTATGGAAAACCCACATGAAATTCATTGGAAAATAGCTAAAATAAAACTTCATTATGTTCGAGGTATAATTCACTTTGGTATTCATTACAGTGAAAATCATCTCCTCTATTGGTTGATTTCACTAATTCTGATTGGTCTGGTGACCCTAATGATCAAAAGTCTACTACATCTTATGTGTTCACTCTTGGTTATGGACCTATTAAATGGGCTTGTAAGAAACAAACCATCATTTCTCTTTCTTCAACAAAAGCAGAGTATCATGGTGCCATAGAAGCTAGTAAGGAAACCTTGTGGCTTCGTCAAATCCTGTCAGAGTTTGGCTTTCAGTAGTCGAATCCGACTACACTTTCGTGTGATAATCAATGTGCCATTCAAATATGAAAATATCTAGTCCAACATTATCACAACAAACACATTGAACTACACATGCACTTCATCAGAAAGCTCATAATGACCATGTCCTTGAAGTGCAATATTTTTCAACTGATGATCAAGTTGCAAACATCTTTACAAAGGCTCTCACAGGGGTGAATTTTACTAAACTTCGATTTATTGTTGGAGTTCAGGAAGTTGTCACTAAGGGGGGATAGGCTCTAATGTCTCCTTCCTTGTCCTATTGTGTCATATTTTTACATCCTTAAATCCTATCCCAAGTTGTTCTTAAGGGGAGACGTTAGGATATTCTAACACATAGGAAATAGTTAAGTATCACTTGGTCTAGTGTAGAGTTAGGTAAAGTGTGTTTCTTTACTATGTAATTTTGTAACTTACAATCCAATGGTCATGATATGTTCTAGGCATTAAGTGATCTGACGGTTCATTCTCTCCTCAGTATTACTAACACTTGATCCGTGGCTTAACACCTAATTGGTCCATGATCTCTATTTAAGGAGCATGGAGCATCATTTGTATGGTGACCTTTCATGAGATATTTTTATGTAAATTTTCTTTCTCTTATTAATAAATTTCCTGAAGTTTCCACGTTGGCTTAGGCCATGGACTGCTTCCCTCTTTCAAGGTTTTAACCATGTCAAGAATATTGGTGTATTGATATGTGATATGTTTGTGAGCGGTGCCCTTTGGTGTTCTATCTAAGGAACTTACCTTGTAAATTCCTATAAATAAGGTTAGATAACTATAAGATCCTACAAGAGTTCTTCTTTTTTGTACTATAGACCATTTTTCTCCTTGAATCTGAGATTTTGGATGATTCTTTTGAACATATATGGATGGAGCCATTTCCCTGTCAGATGTATCTTCTTCTGATGCTTCATTGGTTTCTTCCTCTATATCATTTCAATTTGATACAGGAAAGCATTCACCATATTCATTATTATCATCTTCTTTTGCTTATGTCACATGTTTCATATTTTTGCATGCTTCATCGATGACAACATCAATTCATTTAACAATTTTTCGAAGTCTCTTATTACAACATTTGTATCCTTTACTTCTAGATGAATAACCAAGAAATATTCCTTTGTCTTCTCTAGGTTCAAACTTACCAATCTTTTCATCAGTATTTTTGATGAAACATTTGCTTCCAAAAACTCTAATGTGTTTTATAGTGCAAAGCTTACCATACCAAACTTCATATGGAGTTTTATCACTATTTTCATGTACATGAGATTTGTTCAAAATATTTACTATAGTATGTGCATCTTCAACCCAGAAGGTGTTAGAAGTTCTAGACTCATCAATCATAGCTCAAACCATTTATTGAATTGTTCTATTCATTCTTTCTCCCGCGCCATTTTGTTGAGGAGTTCTTGAAACAAATAATTGTCTCCTTATTCCATGTTGTTCACAAAATTCAAAGAATTCATATGATATGAGTTATCCTCGTCAATTAGATTTGAGACATTTGATTTCTACATCTAATTCATTTACAACTAAAGCTTTGAATACCTTAAACTTTTCAAATGCTTCATATTTATGTTTTAGTAACCCAATCCAACACATTCTAGAAAAATCATCAATGAACAAAATGTAGTATTCTTCTCCATGAGGTGACCTTTTCCTTGCTGGTCCACACAAATCTATATGAATGAGTTCAAGACACTTAATTCTTGATCCTTCTTTGGCATTGAATTGAACTCTGGTTTTCTTACTGAATTGACATGGTTTGCAAATTGTACTTTTTGGGATGATAATATCTGGAAGATCACGAACAACCTTGAGCCTGCATGATTTTCTTATTTTAGAAAACCTTAGATGCCCCAATATTTTGTGCCATAACCAGTTCTCTTTTATTTTTCTTAGATAACATTGTTTTTGACCCCCCTCTAGTATATATAGATTTCTTCGAGTTCTTGTACCTTTGATTATGGTCTTTCCTCTGTCAGGCTCACGAACCATACATTATTTTGATTGAAACATAAATTAATTTCCTTGATCACACATTTGACTAACACTCAATAAGTTATGATTTAATCCATCAACTTACATAACTAGCTTTAACCTTTTCTTTTACATAAACAGAACCTTTACCGTTAATGACAACTGGTTTGGCATTTCCAAAAGAGACGTTATTTTCCTTTTCAAAAACATTGTATGAAATGAGTATATCTTTATCACTTGTCATGTGTTTTGAGCATCTGTTATCAATGTACCACTTCTTTTATCGTTCTTTTGCACATAGAGCTATGCCACATATGTTTGACTCTAATTTCTTCTTTTTACATACCTTGGAGTTTGATGATGTTTTCTCCTTTCGATATGTTGGCCGAAATTTGCTCATCCATTCAAATTATTCATGACCAAAGTTATTGCAAAATTAACATTCAATTTCATCTTCAAGAGGTGAAAACTTATTATAAGAGCTCTTCTTGATTCCTATCACGCTCCTTTTATTTTTTGCCTCTCTAGTCATGACAGTTTTGTAAGAAACACATTGAGTAGCCTTATGACCAAAGTTATGGCATGAAAAGCATTGTCCATTAAAGAAGAAGTTTTTGTGATCATAAAATATTTTTGTATTGTTCACCTTTTGGTTAGTGTTTCTGTTGATGTTCACTGTTAGAGTAAAATGAGCATGATTTACCTAGGGAGTACCTTTAAGCTTTTGTTGAGGATTGACGCAGTGTTGACTGCTTTTTGCTGCATTAAGTTAACTTCAAGTGATGGATGAAGAATTTTATGGTTGGGATGTTTCTCTAGTGTATCCAAGACCATTATTTATAAGAGGAGAAAACTGAACCTTGATGATTTCACCTAAGGTTTTTGATCCTTTAGAAAATCTAAGATTAAGAGATTTTGTCTTCTCAAGTTCCTTTCTTAGACTCACTACTTCACACTCTAATTTTTCAATGTGCTTTTCCCTTTCCATGAGTTGATGTGTCAAAGTGTCTATGACTATAATATTTCCTTCCAAGTATATTTTGAGTTGAGTGATTTCTTCAAGAAAATCTTATTCTTCTAAGGCATCCATAAACTTATCATTTTTATAAGCCATGAGTAGTTTAATATATTGATCAGATTCACCTTCATCACTATTAGACAAGCAATCGCTATCTTCATGAGTATAATAACTTCTTTTATTAACACACTGTTTCGTATTACCTTTTGCAGAATCCTTTCATTTGTTATGGTTATCTTTATGATGACATTGAGCAGCATAATGACCAATTCTACCACAAGAAAAATATTTGAATGGAAGCTTACCTTTGAATCTTTTGAAAACTAGTTGAAGTTTCCTCACAAATTTTACCTCATATTCTTCTTATATATATCCTGATTCCTTGAGATCTTCCTTTTATTTTTCCTTTCCAAAGGTTTTGAAAGTGGCTTCTTTGATTTCTGATGGACCTCCTTTCCTCATTTCAAAGGAAGTTGAAATTCAATGAAGTTGAACAATAGTAAGAGAATGTAGATCTTGCTTCTCTTTAATGGCAGATACTTTTGACTCAAATTTAGAAGATAGAGATCTTCAAATTTTCTCTACTATAGTAGCATCCTTTATTTCTTCACCCAAAGTCTCATACGATTTACAGTCTCATCGACTCGTAAAAAATAACTAGAAACACTTTCATCACTATGCATATTGAGAGTTTAATACTGAATTCTCAGAGTTTGGTGTTTGGCACATTTTACCTGGGAGTCTCCTTCGTAGCTCTGAATGATTTTTTCCCATATTGCATTGGTTGTGTTGAGCTGCATGACTTTGACGAATTTTGATTGTGATAGACTTCCCAATAATGCATTGAAGGCTTTGGCATTGGTATCATATGATTTATTTTCTAATGGATCTGTGGGGAATGTTGTTGGATAGTGGTATCCTCCTTCCATAATTTCCCAAACATCAGCTCCAAGTGATTGAAGAAAGGCTCTTGTTCTCATCTTCCAATATGGTATGTTATTTCCATTGAGGATTGGTGGTCTAATAGATGCCATTCCATCTTTCTCATCTTGGGATATCTTCCTTCAAGCAATCAAGATTCTTCTAAAGGACCTGCTCTATTACCAATTGTTGGGAAAAATATTGAGAGGGGGGATGAATCAATATTTAAACTTTCACAATAATATTTTTTTTTCAAACTGTATACACGATTTTACATAAACCAAATAGCATATGTCCGCTATTATAATGAATGATACCAACGTATATATAATAAACTTGTAAAACAACTAATTCATTATCTATTGAACTTAAATAAGAGTTTGATGCATTTACTAAGCAACAAACAGATGTAGTAAGAACAAAATAAATCAACACACATAACCAACACATATGAACACCAAGATTTTTCAGGTGGAAACCCAATGTGGGAAAAAATCACCACTGTTATCATCTCAGTCTTCAATCTTCTTATTATTAAAAGTGTTTACAAGTTTTGTACTAGTGCAGAATCTTTCAAGTATGCAGACATCTACTGGATGAAGGCTACAACCTTCACTCATTTTCCAGCTCCTATTGGAATGGAGCTCCAACCCCCTAGCTCATGTACTAGATTATATGATTACCAATACATAGGTGCTGACCTATAGAAGGCTACCACCTGCACTCATTCTCCAAGGACCACGTTTCATAAATTTTCAGATTGTATACTCCTAGTGCAGATCAACACAATACGTAGGCCACGTTTCATCAAATTTTCATACTAGACCCGTTAGTAACATTGAAGCTCAAAATCAATCACCACTACAATACAACCATAAAACACAACTGCATAAGCCAATCAGTGAAACCCATCAACTCTAAAGAAAAACACAATCAATCAATCTAAATAGTTAAATCACTTTCACCATAGTAAAGAGTTGAACTTAGAACACTGCATCAACAACCAGAACCAGCTGCAATGTCAAAAATCATATGTCATAATGTATATGCTACCTCAATGAGGACAACCTATGTGTATATGCTACTTTCTGTAACTCAATCTACTTATACCTCTAAGGATATTGAATCATAAAACTTTTGAACCAAAACCAAAGACATTCTCGAGATCTATTATCATATTACAAAGTTCTAAATAGATAGGAGCAAATATCACCCTTCTTACTCAATCAATTAGTTAGCCAGACATAGTCTCCTATTAAAAATCTTAGTTTAACTTCATATCTAATGAAGATCATTCATCAAAAAAATCAGTAAAAGAACATAATTGATAGGTAGTATAGTAATTTCTAAAAACAAACCCTTCCTCTACTTACGCTACTTGAAGTGCTTAACTCCAGTGTATACGGTGCCAGTTCACTATGAGTGAACCTATGTATATCTGCATAATGACTTATAACTTCACAACTTTTCAAGAATTCAGAATACCCATATCATAGAATTTAAAGGATAAAACATGTGTTAGCACTAAGATCTAGCCTATCCATTATCAAATCATAGAATTATAAGTCATTCCAGGTCTCATGATCCTGATCCAACATTATATCCAAGGGTGCACAAGATGTTTCAGATTCATGTCATAACCATAGCCTTTACAACACAAAATATGCTTGAGATATAAGTATTCATGAAAAACCCTTTCACTCGCACATATAGCCCTTTGATTTTCTCCTCCCTATATAATTAGATCCTTTGTCAAATACCATGGACCAAAACAACACTTAGAACCTAGGGTATTGTTAGACGAGATCAAGTAACTATTATTCCTCTCAATATTGTGGGCCAATACCATGGTACAGACCCTTGGTATTCTTTAACATTAATTTTCCATTCCATACGCGTGTTTCCTTCTGTGAAACTTTGTGGATACGTATACGTGCATTTTATTCAGTGTACCCATGTGTATACGCAACTTGGACTAGGTTAAGCATCATATAAAACTTAAAACTTTCCCTTTCCTTAATTTCATGATTCTGATTTGTAATCCTTTGTCCCATCATCCTGTTCTTTTGTGCCATTACTCTGTTACCTTTTAATTGACCTGTTACAATGTTAGTTTCCATCATACATCACTTTATCATTTCGAAACTGACCTATGGATACATCTGGTTATGATATATGTGAGTTTCCATCAATGAAAATACATGTACCATAATTCCAACAACTTAGCTACTTGAAAACTAAAAAACATCCTACCACATGTCAGACTATCAAGTGGTCATGTCATAAATCTAGTACAGTCAACACCACCTATACGCTACATCGTTGACCTCATCATGCTTCCATGTATCCAACTTAAGCTAAGACAAGCTATATATTCTAGATGTTCTCCTTATTTTCTTTGGATAGACACTTAGGGGACTGAATGCCTAGATTACACTGCAGCCTTGAAACAATAGGAAACTTGATGACAAATCTAGGTACAGGTCCCTTCTTCAAGTGGTTGAGCTATGCACCTTCACATACCTGAATATTTGAACTAGTCTATAGGCCAACACATTTAGCCACACACTATCTGTTCACATCACAAACAAACCAAACTTATGAACATGTCAAAACTTCATTTCCCTTTGCTATACTTCCCAACTTTAAAATGCATTATCTCATAAATCCTTCGGATTTTTTATAAGTTCAATATATTATTGGAAAGCTCTATGAGAGGAACATCCAAATATGCACCTTGCAGGGGCATATTACTTGATATTCTACAAACAAAATGACTTATTCTGATTTGTCTCCACTCTATGAAGACTTTTTCAAGAAAGCAATCAAAGATAACTAATAAGGTTCTCAAAAATGCCTTGAACAATTAATAATCATAGGCATAATCATTGTTTTTAAACATTCATTACATATCTATTATTATGATGGTTCTCAAAAAAAATACCTAAAATACCAACATGATCCCTTGAATCTCAATACTCCTTTGACATTAATGGCGACATTTTGACATCGGTGAGAATACAATGCTCAACATTCTTGCAATAAGTGTTTTATGAATTATCGATTATGACTTGAATTTTATGCACAAAGAAAGCATTGTTTGAATGCTTGATTAACTGCATGATATGAGTATATTCGTGTCATATTCCATGAAGGAGTGATAATTTTCTAAAACAATTGTAATCATATAATGTGTTTTGAGACAGTTGATATGCCCATGAGTGCAAGGGGGAGGGACCCCATGGTTGTTACAACGAAGAAATTTGGGTTATGAGCCTCCTAAAATATTTACAAAAAATATTTCCTTATTTCATAAAATTACTATTTTTATTCATGTGATAAAATTCATAATGAGCTTTGAATCCTACCTTTTAAATATGCATAAGAGGGAAGATGTAGATGAAGGATCAGTCATGGAGGGTTGACTAGATCAATATGAACCAAATGGGCAGTGAATTCACAATTGTGAAAATGTCTTAAGAATGGAGTCATTAAGGGAAGTTTGATGTCATGAATGGGCCTCAAAACAAGAAATATAGTAATATAATTAACCTTAAAATAACCAACAGGATTCAAGATGATGACGTCATCCCCAAGGGAGAAACTTTTGGAAGGAAAAGAAGAAAGATATTTTTTTAATTGTATTTTTAGCTTATCTCCTATTATGTTTACTTAAATTCTGCATCTAATGAGTACCCACTTTTCATATTTCTAGCTAGACCCACATGAAGAAAAATTGAAAGTACATGAAAAATGTATTCATCACAATTGTTTCATGTATTTTCGTCTACTCAAAATTATATAGAGTGGGTACTAATTTGATGTGGAATTTAATTATACATTTAATGGGTGTCTATGTGGGGCCTAAGAATTGAGATTTTTTTCACCAATATAATATCGTTTACCCCCTATTTACCCTTTTTGAGCCCCCTACTTGATATCCTCACGTCCCATTTTTAGTGTAACGGTAGAAGAATATGCCTAATAGACATTTATTTAAAATTTTGAAAGGTAAATATTCATTTACACCATAATTCCTTCATTCAAGTGCATTTGTAGGCTTAATTATTATTTATGGAAGTTTCTAATGATGGGTATGCAATTCTTGTACCCTCCACGGGATCCTACAATCAAATAAGGGAAGTATGTGTGATTGTCTCGATATGGATACTTCCATGTGGGCCCATGACAAAATAATGCCTTGTACAGTCATTCGAATCACTGATAGGATTAGGTCAAATTGTGCTCTATTGGAAGTTCAGTTTGTAGAAAACCAAGATTTTGGGAGGTTAATCTTTGAGTCCTTCCATTGAAAATTTTCAGTCATCCAGTATTAGTTAGCGGGAGTGACTAGACATATCTTACTCTATTTACTATTATGATTTATGCCTATTTTGTTCTACATCTATTTCACCTAGTTCTAGCCTATTATTGTATTGTAAATTCTATAAAAGTCTAGCCATGGCTCATGGCTGGGTTAACGATTCCATTATAAATTTACGCTACTTCTTAATATTCTTGATTTGCTCCCTATGGCCACTGGATTCTGATATATCTCCTTGTTATGAAAAAAATAAGCATCTCTTTAATATATGAAATCTATGCCAGGTTTTAAACATTATAATTTGTGTATTTCATTGACTATGTGATTTAATATTTTCCAAGAGGAAACAAGCTAGTTGGTTGGTACTACCAACTCAACTCGCTGCCCTTCCTTTTCTTCATTTACTATTATAGGTTGTCTATCTTCTTATTTAATGTTTGATATATGAATCGTGATGTGTCCATCTACATTGTTGCTTTAAGATATAATAGTTTTAGTATGCCAACAGCGAGTGGCATTGCATACTCTGTTTCTTAGCACAATACTTCTATTGTATACTCGAGTTGTGTGTATGTAGATATGGGAAATACAAAGATTAAAGTTGTACTGAATTTTTTTTTTTAATGTCAAAAATGAGCTATAGCGAGCCTAAAATGGTACGCATTTCGTTAACTATGAATTGAATGCTATGTCTATGTGAGTTCATTATACATGGTTTATTATGAGAAGGATATGACCCTGGAGTTTAAGCTCTGAATCACACATTTGAGTTACAATGTGTAGCTTTTCCAAAATATAGTGATTATGTTGTGCTTCTTTAATAGGTATATTCTTGCATGTGGGAATATAGCATATGTTTCTTTCTTATTAAAACTTGTGATTTTTATATCAGTTATACTTTAATACACACACACACATATATTTGTGTTACCTTATTATTTTTCTAAAGTTAAGTTTGAGTGTTTTAGAAGTGAACATAAATTTAAAATGAATGTCTTGTAGCTTTCATAAGGGATCCTGTTATGAACAACTTTTAAGATCTTGTGATTGAAGGATATCTATCCAGCACAAATTTCTTGTATTCTTTCTTGTTGTGGATTTTTTAGAGTCAATGCATTTTCCAAAATTGATATTTCTCTTAGAAATCAATTGGAATTTATTTTGATGGTTGAAAACACATACACAAGTTCTCTCAAGTGAATGTTGAGCTTTAGATCTAAATGTGTACATCACATTCTATGTGAAGTGTTTGGGTTGCATAAGTTAAGATAATTATGTTGATTCCAGGAGGTTTTGAGCCTCCCATTTTTATGAACAATATATAGTTTAACACAGAGTGATCATTACTATGACTATATAAGGGTTTGAAGTTGGATTTATTTCCTTTTTGTTTTTATATGTGAGTTTTATACATTTCCATAGGAAAAAAATATATATTTTTCTTCTAGTCCTTTTTCTTGTGGTATGATGAGACCTATGGTCCTTTGTCCCATGGACAACTAAGATAAACTTTTCATAGAATATTCTCAACCCAGTAGGGAGCTAGGAGTAGGTTCTCTGCTTACTCTTTTTCTCTGAAATGTGAAGATCATTACAGTTTCTAAATTTCTTGTCCTATGGACAACTAAAATATGATTCCCATAGATGTTTCTCACTCTAGTCAGTAACCACTATTCATATTCCCAAGTGGCCAATAATTAGGACTTTTTTTCCAATAATTTCCATTAGGATTGCATGATTAGAATAGAGTTTGAGGAACTGACATGATTTTGAAAATTTGAAAGTGTTGATTCAATAAAGATTTTATGCATGTACCATAGGTCTTCTTCTAGAACAAATTGTGATGTCTGTCAAATTTATCAATACTCCTCGATTTCCATGCTAATGTTAGACAATTAATATGGAATAAACTACATCCAACATTTGGCACCATTATTGGGGAGGTGTTTAGGGATGAGACTTTTGTAATTTGAATTTTCGAGTGAATTTTTCGAGCATTAGTGGTAGGAATTTTTATTTTTTATTACTAAGTGTATCTATGTTGTGATGATTATTAGAAAGGTTTGATTATTTTTTCGTAAGTGAGTTCTCTTTGTGTGAATTTTTGTTAGCAACAAAAATAACAATTTATTGAGTTAGGATTAGTTTTTAATATAATTTATGATGTAATTTTTATTTTAAAGCTGCATAACTAGGGATAAGGGTCATAACCCAAGTGAGGGTAAAACTACGTATGATATTCCTAAAATTCCTTTCTCTAATGTTGGGCTTGTTTCAGGTAAACATTCCAAATATACCAAGATCAATGAGGCTAGAAAAATACACCTGTATTTTTGAGATAGAAGTTCATGTGTATCTCAGCCAGTAGGGGATAATAGAGTAAATTTTTCATGAAATCCTTCTTATGTGGCTAATTTTGTAGGTGAGACATATCCCAGGAACATTTAGTCCCCATCATTGGACACTAGGTATAGCCTAATTGGGAGCGAAAAGAAAAATGAAAGATTGAAATGAGGAAGGAAATGGTGAAGGATGTAATGAGAACAATGCATAGGGAGAAATCAATTTTGGATTTCCGATTGGGGAACCTAACTCTATAGTTCATATCAATACTATTCCTTTATTGGTTCTTCCACATTTTCATGGTATTTCTCATGAAGACCCAATTGCATTTCTCTTCAATTTGATATATTGTACGGGAGACATAATTACTCTTCTGATGGTCCAAAAACTTAAACATTTCTATGATAACCTTAAGGATGTAGCTTTATGTTGGTTCATGGGGTTGGGGGAAACACCATTCAAACATGGGATAGAATGAGAAGAACATTCCTTGGAAAATATCTGTAATATTGTAAGGAGAATGACTTACAAGATGAAACTTTTAGAATGACACAATGAGATGATGACATTCTGGAAGACGACATCGAAAGGTTTCCTTATAGTCTCCAAAGGTCGAAACGTCCATTAGACCTAGACACTATTAGAACCATAGCTTTGTGAGGTTTATTAAATGAATCAATAAATGTCTTAAATTTGTTAGGATAAGGAGATGTATCTCAATTGACTTGTGATCAGATTTGTGAGTTTTAGAGGAAGTACTCATGCATCCAATCCATGCTAGATAGAGGTTTGATAGATATTTCTTTTAAAAATATCAAATCTGGGATAGTTCATGTTACTAAAACTAAACTCTGAGATTTGTTAGAAAATTTTAAGATTGATTTTCTTGAAAACTTTAATTGTAACTAGATGTTTTATAATTTAACAAGAAGCAAAAATATGAATGTAATGCACTTTTTATCTTTTATCAAAAAAGTAGATAGAAGCACCTACTAGGTGATTTCCTTGGAAATGCCACTAATACTTGTGTCATTTATTCATGTAACCTTTCTACAGATCATTGTCCATACATACCAATTTTGAAGGCCATATTTGAAGAGGGAAACCATACAGTTGAACCATTGCAAGTAATGGGAGCTCAAAAACATGGAAATAAATAAGTTCAGGTATGAAATCTGAACCTACACAAAATGTTCCAAATTTCCACGGGAAACAAAATTCATTTCATAATTAGAATTATTTAGTACGATAGCAAGGGTGTCCTTCAAAGCATGGATAAAACTATCCTTGTAAATAAGGATGGAATGGTCCTTCATATCATATGTTAAGAAACCAACTCACAAAAATATAGAAAATATAGATCATTGACTTCAAAATCAGCCTCTTCGAGGGGGGAACCTCCTTTACATTACACGTATGAACAATTCTTATATGATACAAATGAAAATACCTCCTTTTTATATATAGGAGTCTAAGTGGTCCCAATATAATCACAACCTACATACAAATAATACTGTAGGTGCACAACAATAACAATAATGGGCTTCTATGGGGTACAATAATAACAACATGGGACTACATGACCAAACCAATACCATAAAGGGGTTGCACAAATAACAATAAAGGGCTACACTAGTAGTATAGGGACCTAACATGCCCGTCTCCTTAAAAAAGTGTTGTTCTCAATGCTTGAGTAGTTCTAGATGCTTCTGTATAAAATTTTCATCCTCCCATGTGGAATCTTCATTAGCTAAGTTCTTCCACTTGTTGAGATACTATGAAATTAATTGATTCTGTAGCTATCAAGCTCTTGTTTCCAAGACAGCTTCAGGTTCAAATATGATTTTTTTTCCCCACTATGTTGCAACAATATTGTTTGAATTAGGACCTTGTCACCTATAACCTTCTTTAAGCATGAAACATGCAAAACTGGGGACAGTCAAGAAGTTTCAGTGTTATGAAACGAGCTCAAGAAAAAGATAGAAAAGATAGATCAAGACCTTAAAGTTCAGCCTCTTGGACGGGGCAACCTCCTTTACATTACATAAATGAACAATTTGTGGATGATTCAAATGACAAAACCTCCTTTCTATATATAGGAGTCTAAGGAGTCACAATATAACCTAGTCGACCTAACAATAATAATATAAAGCCACAAAAATGACAATAGAGGGATTCTATGGGGCACAGTGATAACAATATGGGGACAATAGGGGCACAACAATATTAATAAGGGGTACAACTACAATAGTAATGGGCTAATCACTAATATTATAGGGACCCAACATGCCACTCTCCTTAAAAAAGTGTTGTCCTCAATGCTTGAGTAGGTTTGGATTCTTCTGTATAAAATTATCATCCTCCCATGTGGAATCTTTAGTGGATAAGTTCTTCCACTTGATAAGATATTCTGAAATTGACCGATTTCGTAGCTGTCGAGTTCTTATTTCTGTGACTGCTTCCGGTTCCAATATAAATTTTCCTTCCTCATCAATTTCTAGCAATACTGTTTGAACTGGGAGCTTGTCGCCTATAACCCTCTTTAAACATGAAACATGGAAAACTGGGTGCAATCGAGAAGCTGCAGGAAAATCCAATCGGTATGCCATAGTTACCAATATTTTGCAACACCTTGTACGAACCATAATAATTTGGTGATAATTTATCATCCTTCTTAGCTTGCTTGAGGGAAATTTGCTTATATGGTTGTATCTGTAGGAATACCTAATCACCTACTTCAAAACTTCTTTCGCTGTGATGTTGATCTACCTCTTGTTTCATTCTATTTTGTGCCAACACGAGGTTATCCTTTAAGAGTTGGAGGACTTGTTTTTGATGTTCAATGTGATGTTCCACTGCTTGAACCTTAGAATTTCCTCTTAAATATGATGTGATGATGGTGTTTGATACCCATAAAATCATAAAAGGGGTCATTTTTGTTGCTGTAAGGAAGGAGGTGTTATACCACCATTCAGCAAAGAAACCATTTGACCCATTATTCTGTCTATCAGAGATACAAAGAAACGAAGATATCCTTCCAAACATTTGTTTACTATCTCAGTTTTCCCAACAGATTGAGGATGATAAGATGAGCTATGAGCTAACTGAGTACCAAGATAAGAAAATAATTATGTCCAAAAAATTGCAGTGAAAATTGGATCTCTGTCACTTGCACTAACCTTCTGGTTTCCATGTAGTTTTTGAATTGTTTCCATAAATGTAGTAGAAACTATACTGGCTTTAAATGGATGTGATAATGCACAAAAGTGTGCACACTTGGTAAGTCTGTCAACTACCACCATGGTGACACTCTTTCCCTCAAACTTGGGTAGACCTGTGATAAAATCCATTGAAAACTCCTCCCAACGTTTGCTTCGAATGGATAAAAGTTGTAATAGACCTGGCGTCTTAATTGTTTCAACTTTATTTTGTTGGAAAACCAAACATTCCACCACAAACTTTTGAATATCTGATTTAAGGCCATCCCAAAAAAATTCCTTCTTAACCCTATGGTAAAGTTTTAAAAAATCCCGAGTTCCCTCCTAAGGGAGAAGTGTGAAATTCCATAAGAACCTTTTGTTTTAGCTGGGAATTCTTACAGAGATATAAGACATCTTTCTACCATAACGAATCATTTTTCCAGATAAATGTATCAGACGTACTGGAATCTTGTTGTAACTTTCGAATAAGTGCCCACACTTCTTCGTCATTCTTCCATTCCTCCCTTGCTTCATTTATCCAATCTGGTTGGAATTGAAATGCAACAACAATGCTTCCACATCCTCATCCTTTCTTAAGAGTGCATCTGCCACCACATTTTGCTTCCCTTTTTTGTAGATGATTTCAAAGTCATAACCCAACATCTTTGTGACCCACCTTTTTTGCTCTTCAGAGGATAATCTTTGTTTTAAAAAGTATTTAAGGCTATCGTGATCCGTTTTTACCTTGAAGTGTCTTCCCATTAGGTATGGTCACCATTTCTTAAGTGCATGGAGTATTGCCAACATTTCCTTCTCATAAATAGCTTTGTGTAAAAACTTTCCCTTGATTGGATGACTTTCAAAAGAAATGGGTCTTTCATCTTGCATTAAACAGCACCAATTCCAGTTCCTTAAGCATTACATTCCACAATAAAGGTTTTTGTGAAGTCTGGTGTAGCTAAGACCGGTGCTTGGCACATTGCCTCTTTAAGATGTTCGAAGGACTTTTTTGCTTCTGGAGTTCATGAAAATGCATCCTTCTTCAATAATGTTGTTAGAGGTGCTACTATTCTCCCATAATTCTTAACAAACCTATGATAATACCTTGTCAACCCGAGAAATCCCCACAAATGCTTTATGGATGTGGGGATTTTCCATTCCTTAATGGCTTTAATTTTGCTAGGGTCTACCTTAACTCCTTCATGAGATACAATATGACCCAGATATTCAACCTCTTGTACTCCAAAGAAACATTTGGATCTTTTTGCATATAATTGTTTCTCCTCCAATAGTTGTAGCACCCTGTCAACATGTTCAACATGATCCTTCCAAGACTTGTTGTAGATTAGTATATCATCAAAAAATACTAACACAAATTTGCTAAGGAATCGATTGAAAATTGAATTCATCAAACCTTGAAATGTTGAAGGTGCATTGGTAAGGCCAAAAGGCATGACCAAAAATTCATAATAAACCTCATGAGTTCTAAATGTTGTTTTCAGAATTTCTTCAGTCTTCATTCTGATTTGATGATATCCTTAATGAAGATCCAACTTGGTGAAGTAAATTGATCCATGCAATTCATCCAATAATTCATCTATGACAGGAATGGGAAACTTATCTTTAATAGTGATCTTGTTGAGCTCCCTATAATCCGGACACATGCACCATGATCCATCCTTCTTGTGCACCAATACTACTAGAGCAGAGAAAGAAC
>APFE030743032.1:264237-286349 GCA_000404065.3 Pinus taeda | reverse complement strand
GCCTATCTCCTTGAAGCCAGAGGACACTTTCTTGGAGGATCAATAGAACTTGTTGAGAGGCCCATATCATAAAGGTTGGGGTACAAAATTTGTTTATATTTTCTTGAATTGTTTGAGGATAGATTTATCTACTTAAGGGCAAAGTTCACCAAGGATTAGTCATATTTTGAAGAGGTTGATTTAATCTCAGAAGAGTCAAATTGTTTAAGAAGGAAAGGTTTATCAATTTCTGAAGGTTTTTTTATGAAGATTCCAAAGTCTATATTTGGGTTGAGATCAGTCCTCTTACAGGTTGAGATTGATCCATTGATTCGCCAAGTCCATAAGCTAGGTTCTACAAGCTATTTGGTGTCTTGTAAATCTTCTCGCCAGTCTAATAAAATCTATGAATCTTTCGAGAAGTGTTGATGTAGCTAGAGTGCCTAGAACATCTATTGCAATCATGTATGTAGCACAAATAACAAAATCAAAAATATTTGGGAATTTCAACAAGAGATACGTGAACTAGCCAAATTCTCTAATTCAAGTTTGTAGCGGCATTCTAAAAATTGTAAGTTGCTAGCTCTCTACCCCTACAAGTACATTTATGGTAATTTGTTGACCTGAGTTGGTTGAAAAATGGCGAAAATTCACTGCTTATTAGAGTTATTGAAAACTCTAATCAGGTCCACTACTAACAGCACAGTCAAAATTAGCAAAGCCTCTCTTTCAAACATTCAAACTTGTTTGCAACATGCACAAGACAAAATTGATTTTTTGCAGCTTGAATCATAGTTACAGCAAGAGGAGTTACAGAAGTATATTCATGATTCTGAACTTGTCTTTATTGGGGACAATTCTTTTTTTTAGACACACTCCCATCAACAACCAGAAATTGATCAGATCATTGAACCCCTCTCAGGAGAAGTTGTACATGCAGATGCAGAAATTCAATCTGCACTTCCCAAGTCGGTCATCAAAACTTGGGAATATCTTGTCCATAAAAAGCAAAAAACTGGTCTTGGATATGAAAAGGAGGTTTCCTTTCATTTTCCAGATTACTCAAAGCCCATCCAGTTTTAGAGTGTTGGATTTATTCATGACAATTCATCCTCAATTGTTCCAGATTTTGCTCCTCTTCCACAGCAACAACAACAAATTTTGAAATGACAACATTGTGAAAGAGTTGGCCATATGAAAGATCATTGTTTTGATCTTCATCCATGTAAGAACTGTCATAAAACTAGTCATTCTTCAAACAACTGCTTCAGAAACAAACCTCCTGCAAGAACAAAGATTCATCTTGGACGGATTTCTTCTTAGCAATGGGCTTCAACAGCTAAGAAGATATTTCATTCATATGTCAAAACTTGTTATAGAGTATTGAACAATCTTGCAGTTAAGTTCTCTCCATCATCTCACCTTATATCTGACGGGGGGGAAGTGATGGTCCTCTACAAGCTTCAAAGCCACATCAAGTAAGCCTGAGCCACAACCTGCCATACTAGATTCAGAGTTGTATCCAGAGACAAAGATGCTCCTGAGCATGCCTTCAATTGGTGATGCCTCTTCAAAGAATTGAGGACACTTCCTCTAGCAGAATACTTCAGCTTCTTGCTAGTTTTGGAAGAGTTTCAGGAATTGCATTAAGCATTCCAGAGTTGTTGGTCATCCTTAAACCATCATAGGTTGAGACCTCCCTTTTCAAGTTGAGGTTCTTCCTTTTTATGCAGGGTGAGACCTCCCTTTCAAGGTTGAAGGTTTCCCTCTTCAAGACATCACGAGCACTTCCTCTAGCAGAATACCTCAGCTTATTGCCAGACTTGAAAGAGTTCTAGGAACTGCACTAACTGTTCCAGTGTTGGTGGTCATCCTTAAACCACCTCCCTTTATACCAACATTTCAGAGAGCACATTCAACCTAGTGATGCCATGCATTTTTTCACATTTTGTATTATAGCTCTCTTCTTGGACTCAGACATACCCCTTCAAATTAAGGTGGGAAATGTTGGACACCTAATCCTCTAAGGGTTGGTGTGGAAGTTGAACAGCCAAAGGGAGTCCAAGGGACCACTTGGAATATGAAACCAAGGGTCACTCCTATGTATTATAAATATGTATCATTGTGAATAAAATATGCATCTCAGTGTTTATCATTCATATTTTGTGTATGCCATGTATGTGCTTATCAAGGATAACCACCAACATTGGAATGCTTAGTGCAGTTCCCAGAACTCTTCCAAAACTAGCAAGAAGCTAAAGTGTTCTGCTAGAGGAAGTGTCCCCAATTATTTGAAGAGGGAGAAGCTCAACTTGAAGAGGGAGGTATCAAGCCCGCATAAATGGTTTAAGGTTGACCACCAACCAAAGGCATGCTCAAGGGTATATTTGTCTCTAGCTACAACTCTGAATCTGGTATGACAGGTTGTGGCTCAGGCTCGCTTAATGTGGCTTTGAAGCTTTTATATGACCATCACTTCCCCCCTTGTCAAATATAAGGTGAGAAGATGGAGAAAACTCAACTACAAGACTATTCAATACTTTAGATCAAATTCTGACATATGACTAAAATACCTTCTTTGTTGTTGAAGCCCATTGCCAAGAAGTGATCCATCCAAGATGAATCTTTGTTCTTGCAGGAGGCTTGTTTTTGAAGCATTTGTGTGAAGAATGAGTACGTTGACCACAATGCATGCACGGATGAAGATCAAAACAGTGATCTTTCATATGACCAACTTGGTCACAGTGTTGGCATTTAACAACTTTTGGTTGTGAATGTGGAGGAGCAGAATCTGGAACAGGTGAAGGTGAATTGTCATGAAGGAATCCAACAGTCTGAAACTGGATGGGATTTGAGTAATCTGGAATATGAAAGGACACATCCTTTTCATATCCAAGACCAGTTATGTTCTTGTTATAGACAATCTCTTCCCAAGGTTTGATGATGGGCTTGGGAAGTGCAAGTTGAATTTTTGCATTTGCACGTAATTTTGTTGCTTCATTGGGCACTAGGTCTGAATCAATTGCAACATTATTGACTTTATGCTTATGGGAGTTTGTCTCAATGTTCTCAACAGAAATAGGTTCAGAATGATGACTCCACTGTTGTAATTCTTCTTGCCGAAGCTAAGATTCAAGCTCTAAAAAAATCTATTTTTTCCTATGTATTCTGCAAACATCTTTGAATGTCAACAATAGTGTTTTTGTTGATTTCGATTGTGTTTTTAGTAATGGGCACAATTAGAGTTCCCAATAAGTCCAATAATCCATGAATTTTTGTCATTATTCAAACAATTCAAGTCAACAAATGATCACAAATGTACTCGTAAAGGTAGATAGCTAGCAATGCAATATTTTTCAAAATTAAATGTGCCCAATGATAAGAGGAAAATCCACTCAGATCCAATCAAAGAAGGATAATATCATTACTATTTGAAGACTCCTCTCAAATTCAAAGCGTAAGAAATAATGTCACCACAAACCTAAAGACCAATTTAATCTACAATGGCACTCTCTTCTTGAGCTATTTGCTTAAAGAATAGGGGTTGTAAATCTATAACTGGCCATAATAACTATAAAAAATGAAGAAATCAATATCTTGACAAGGCACCAGTTTGAACGCCTTTTCTCAACAAGCACATAACGGAGTTCTATTCAAGCAAAGGGCTCTACCCGAACTGTGTATATTTGACGATGAGCATGTATGGTTTGGATTCGCCCCCTTCTCCTTCCACGAAGTTGACTGTGTAAAATGGTTGCAAACATCCTAAATGTTGTGAACTGTACATGTTCTTTTTCCCATCGTGAACTATAGACGTTGTAGGGCCAAAAATCTGATCATGTTGTCTGAGCAGTTCCCTGAAAATCCTCAAAGAATTTTGTTATACCCTTGGCCTGTGAGAAATTCCAGAATACCAAAATGCGAAGAAATATAGCCCAGAAATGGGTTGGTCGATGCTATATGCCTTGGTGTTGTTGGGTGTTGTCTTCAGAGTTTTGGCCATGGTATCCATGCTCGTCGCTACAGTTCTGGCCATGCTTATAACATGGATTACAATACTCATCCTACTCACCTTCGTCGGGAAGCCCATACGGCACAATCAAGGGAGGTCACCAACGTGGCGGTGAGAACCAACAACAATACCACCAACGTGTCCAAAACAATTCAACGTATGGGAGAAACCAGTATGCGGGTAGGCCACTAAAGCTACTTCTGGGGTTCCTTCTTCCTTCGGTGTGGATGAGAAAATGGAGTTCAAAGAATTTGCTCAAAGGCCTGATTCATATGCTAGGTTTTGTGTCATGGTTGCTCCATCTATATTTGGCCATATTGATATTAAGAGGGTAGAAGAATGTGGTATGATAATATACGAAACAGAGGGAGATATACGCCAACACAATCACATTTTATAAATTTATCATGCCAACACAGGTGCGAGAAGGCATTGGAGTGATGGTGTTGGAGCAGCAGTGGTATGGATGCCGCAACACCGGATTTGCCAAAATACATAGTCACGCTATATCAAATGGCGCAACATAGTAATAGTATTCAACGCCATCAAGATAATTTGAATTATGTTACCTTATTTGGATACCAATCCCTCACAAAATCCCAACTAGTGATCAAATTCCAGCATTGGCAGATGATATAGTAGTTTGAATTCTCGCAAATTTAGCCACGAGTTTCTCGAGTTTGAATTCGTCTTGACAGCATGATCTGTTATGCAAACAATTAGAACTTCTGAGTGCATGGACCTCTACCTCATCTAGCGCGTTTGGAAGAAGAGCTAGACTTGCAGTATGAATAAATCCAAAGGCTTCTTGCAGAGAACAGGTAACATGCTACAACATACTTGGATTTGCACTGAGAACTTACTGCTACTCTGGATAAATTACATTGTCTCAATGGATTGTGTGCAATGGAGCCCTTGAGGGCTGAGGTTATGCAATTGTGTGTTGATACTCAAAAACCAAGTGCCTCTTGTCAATAATTGTTAGAGCGCGGGTTTGACAGAATGGCTATGGCCAAACGAAGCGACGGTGAATAGTTAAGAGATGAAACGCTCAGGTAAGAATAATAAATCTTATGAGCGTTATAATGCCAGAAACCAAAGAACGTTGAGTAGAATGGCACAGAGAGAAAATAAATGGTTTACTAGAAGAGCGCTTGGGCAGAGCAGATATAGTTGATAGGCCAAACAGAGAAATTGCGGTCAAGTTCTAGAAAAGATGTAGGGCAAAAAACATTACACAAATATCTAGAGACAGAGAGACATAGATGTGCAGGTTTACACAGGCCACAAAAATAAGTGGCTCACAAAATATTGAGCAAGTTATGAACATACCAGCTCTAATACCATGTTAAACACATACATGGCATCGGAAGAATATGAATGATTAATATTGAATGTATTTCTTATTAGCATAGATGTATATTTATAATACATTAGTGTGACTATTGGATTCATATTCCAACGTCTCTTGGACTCCCTTCGACCATTCATCTCCCACACCTTAACCCTTAGAAGATTAGGTGTCCAACAAGAAGCTATGTTAGGTCAATTTCTTTCTAAAAAACAATTATTCTAAATTCATTTCATTACTGTCTTCCACATTCCCTCCACTCCTCCTATCGGGATTCCTTTGCACCTTTTAGGTACAATTGTTGATTTAATATATATATATATATGGTTCCCCTTGTTCCTGGCCTAATGAAAAGTGGACTAGATATGTGGACATGGGAAGCTCCCATGAAGATCAAGTGTTTTTCTTGGTTGGATCTTTTCAATCGCATTCTGACTTGGGATAATTTGATGAAAAGGGGCTATAATGGGTCGGGTCCATGCCATTTTGTTGCTATGCTTTTGAGGATATCACACATCTGTTTCTACGATGCCCACATGCCAAGTCTATATGGGATCAAAATCAATGTTCATAGGATTTGGTCTTCCATCTTAGATTGCCTATTGTACTGGAAATTGGAATATAGGCCATTTCGTGCTCTGCCCTTCTATGTTTTTTGGGGTATCTTAGAATGTTTTCTATGATTTCCAATCTACCAATGTTAAAATTGTCGGCCATTTTTAGAAATTGGTCTGTGGTTCCCCTCATCTCCACAATGTTATTTGGGTGATCATTTTCCTTTGGGCTTCTTCGATGGGGCCTCCACTCATGGTTCATATGGATGTGGGGCTCTTATCTGTTTTCGCCTAAGTAGGGAATATCATTTCTTCTGGAATGGTGGCAGAGAAACTAGCAGTCGGGTTGAGATAGTGGTGTTGTGTGGAATTCTCCATAATATTGTGTGGCTTGCTATTGATTCCTTTAAGGTCCCTGGAGACTCTAAGGTGGTCATAGATTGGCTGCAAGGGCAGAACTCATTGGAAGTTCCTTCGTTTCACCATTAGATGGTCAACATCAAGGCTCTTTGTTCCTCCTTCTCTGATATGTCCTTCATGGATGTGTACAGTGAGCAAAACTTGGTAGGTGATGTTCTATCAGAGGATCAAGAGGGATCACTCTTTGTCCTGGTTTTATGTTTTTTGAGCTCCGGGCTGATGGCATTGTACAGGAAGTTGGCTCCGCTTTCTGATCCTTTGTTTTATTTCTTTCAGGGATGTCTTTGTTTCTCAGTCTTCTATATCTTTTCTCCTTTGTCTTGGCCTTGTCTATCTTTTTCTAATACTGCCCGTGTTGATTCTTAGTGCTTCCCTCTATGCTGCTTCTTTGTTCTGGTGTTAGCTCTGATTCAATAATTTACCTACTTTTTGGTTTCTGCCGTCTATAAAGCCATACGTAATTTCTCGGTGTTGCGAACAAAACTGTCGTAATAAGCGCGCTCCTTAAAGTTACGATTGCTATCATTTTTGCATGCACGTTTTCTAAAGGTTACGATTCTTCGCACGCTTCCCTTATATATTTGAGTGACCACATTTAGGGGTTATTGGTTTACTGTAATATGGCCGCGTTGTAATCTTACACTTATTCTTATAATACCTGCAGATGCAGTGTGTATTATGACTCCTCGTTGAGTGCTAACGAATGTTTAAACATAAATTTCTGCCTCTTCTGATTTGATTTATATGAGCCAAACCGTTTTCTGATTTTACTTAATTTGCTGATATTGTTATGGCTCAGCGACTTCATCTCCAGAACCGCCAGCTCTGTGCTCATTTTGAATGACTTATACGTGTAAAGTAACTCATTTCTTTAAATATTTACCCATCGTCCATGACTCAATGTCCCCCTCCGGCCACGGATGGTTACCAATCTTGAAATCGTGGCAGGTAATGCCACTTTGTGGCTTTATTGCTTTTAAGGATCATTATTTTTCAACGACCTAAGATGATACAATAGACCGGTACAACCATTTCCTCGCATAATTAATCCACGCAAACCCCGTCTTCACTGTCATGCCCGCTTGAAATTTGACGTTATTTAATTATTTATTTTTTAAGTAGTGGATGTCCAAAAAAATTGAAGTCTCCAAATTGATAGGTAAGAATAATTACAATCTTTAGATTTTGACGTCCAACTACTGAGGCCGCCTGTCATCTCATGAGTAATTTAAATTCTAATAAATAGTTTATAGAAAAAAAAGTTGATTTAGGCCATCTGTCATCCGCTTAGTTGTAGTACTCATTTTTTATTAGCATTTCTTGATAGATTCCCTGAAAATGAGATTTATAAAGATACGAGAGGGAATACCAAATAGAATAGAGTAGTGATATTTTACGGATGAAATATATTTCATAAATTATTTATTTTGTTTTTATTTTAATAGTTACAAAGTCTTTTTTAGAATTTTTTTTAGTGTAAATTACATTTGAATTTCTTTGTCCAGAGTCTTTTGAACCAACTAATAAGTGTTGTTCATTGATAAGTTGAAGAATCAGATTTAAACTGCATATTAAATAGTAAAAGCAAAACATAAATTTTTATAATATTTTTATTTTTTATTTTTATTAAAATAAAAATTTATAACATATAAGTATATTTATAATAATTTAATTTTTTATCTATAATTTTTCCTTAAAACTTTAAACATTAATAAATAAATAAAAATGTACATTCTCAAATAATTTAAAAAAAATGTATTTTTTAATTTTTACATTTATATCTTTATGTGTGAATAAACAATTATACATAATCATACCTTAAAACATATAAAAATACAAAAATTATATTTTTTAATTATATTTTTTAAAAATATTATTGCTTAATTTTAATATTTTTTATGGTAGTAATAATTAGATTTACCTTATTATATGTCTGGAGGAATCGTCGGCGCATGAGATAGAGCTGATCTCAGACAGGCCACTCTACTATTCATAAACATCTTCTCTGAGTAAAGCATACTTCTAACATACGTTAAGATTATTCTGAGATTAGGTCTTTAAATGATCTTGGTCTGTAACGATGATTACCAGCATTCTGACATCCTATCGACGTGTAGTGTCAAAGTAAAGGGCCTGTGGGATCCTCCTCTTGCATAGGCGTTGGATGGATTTGGTTAACCTGCTCGTTTCGTAACAACTATAAAACACATAGCTCATTTTTTAACATTTTATACATTTATTTATTAATTGGCTTTGGAAAACTGATACCTCATATTGATTTAAGGACGCATATTTTAAGAGTTTATATGGCAGTTGTCTATAATGAGATTTTTTGAAAGTTTTTCCGGCGGGTTTTTCTGGTCAAAATCCGGCAGCAATTTATTGGAATCGCAAGTTGGATAGCTAGTTTCTGCACAATCAAAGGGTCTCGGGGGTTTTTCAGGGTGCTGAATCCAAATATGCAGTTAAAAAACCATTTTAACTGCTATAAATCAAGATTTAACCTCAATTTCTTCCGCCGAATTCCGTCACCGGAATCTCCAAAAAGTTGCATTATAGACAACTCCATTTATATGACTCCATATGTTAATAATCCCTCAGCTTGTTGAGTGCCTCCATAACCCTTCACGGGTTCCTCCTTTGATGCCCGGGAGAAGTGCTACCTGTGAGGAAGTATGGTTGTTCAATTTGGAGAAGTGTCATTTGTGATGAAGTATAGTTGTTCAATTTGGAGATTGGGCCTGAACCCAATATTCTAATTAAAGAATATTTTTTTGGAAAAAGTCCAAAAGATTCAAGAACATAATAATGCTGAAATTATTTTTTCTAAAGTTAGAAATAAAACATTTTGTCATATAATATTACTAGCTCTGATAAGCATCTTGTCCTTTTTGAGCAGGGAGTTGATTAATTTCATGGTTTTGTTTAAAGTAGCCCTTACTATTTAACTTTCAAAGATCTAGCTACAATACCAGGAATGAACATGAAATTTTTTTGACTAATGCAAAGAAAACAATAACTTAAAGTGCACTTAGAAGGCTTATGTATATGGAAAATTGTTGCTTTATTCAGAACATTTTATGGTCTTAGAATAATTGAGGTATACATAAGCCCATTTTTTGGTTTTGGAAGTTCAAAGAGAAGTACAAAGGCACAATTTCAAGTGAAGATGAAGATAACCCTAGTATACAATGGATGCTTGTAGACTTGGCACAAATTAAGGACTTCGATGTGTTAAATTCAAACTCATGTGTTGCATTGTACCCTCTTACTAGGAATCATTTGTCACTTATGATCCCAAGACAGTAGATCTGAAAACAATTGCATTTTTGACATTATGCAATTGACTAGCTGACATTATGACATGTTCTGACATCCCTATTAATGTTGACTAGAGGAAGGAAGATTTATACATAAGAAGATGACATTACATTGACATATAGCACCTCAATAATGCATACTCGCTCTAATTTTATTATAAGCCTTGATTATCCTTTCAAAACAGTAAAAATGGTTTTTAAATACCCTATAATAGATGATAATTCACCTACAGTCAACGATTTTCAAAAGATATTTATTGAGCTCATATTAGGGCCAAATACAATGACCACTCATTAAGTCCATTTCAAGAAGATACAAGTAGACAATTTTGAACTAAGATATATCTCTAAGTGGATTGATTCAAAGTAGGTTTGGATGACACTTTCACTTCTTTACTTGAACCTTTTTCTCCATTACTTGATGTACAAGCAAAAGTGAAGGAAGCTAGTGTTATAGATTTTCGAGCTAAGCCACCTTTTGGAAGACCAATCAAACTCTCAGGTATCTGCTTTGTATTTTCATTGTATGCAGCATTATGCTCCAATAGAACTCAGAGATCTCCTCATTGATTGATAGGACACTAAACTATGATAAAAAAATTATCATCATTCTACAAGCGATTTGGAAAGAGGAGGTAAAAATGGGGATTTTTGGTAGTCTTAATTTCATGACATTTTAGTGGGCTCTCCGGAATGGAGTTAACCCAGAGCTACTAGCTTTCATACCAAGAAAACAGAGATGTGCGCACACCCACAAGTATTTTTCTATTACACTGCAATGACACAATTACACCAAGCATATATAGTATTTGAGAGATCCAATAATTTCCACTTTGAGAGATTGTTGTTGAGAAAATATATCCACTGTCCAATCTACTCATGAAACCAATCTTACCTGTTTTCCTAAAGTAAGTGTTATTTCAGATATGGCATCCTTCTTATTTCGCTAATCTTCCATCATTTAGTCATAGATTTCATTGGGGCTGCCCTGATTTCAATGGATCAAATTTTTTAAAATATTGGTAATTTTGACTCTAAATATTGTGGAAGCAAGATAACTAGAAAATAATTTTATTCATGCATCAATCCTCTGCAATATTCGTATTTTTTTGGTTTGGGTTGTTTCACATACATATACAACAAAACTTTTGAGGATATATATCTTTTTGTTATGCATTGTTTCCTTCCATTATAAGTATAGTCTAGGCAACTTAAGAAGCTTTGTTCAGTCAATTTCTTTATAAAAAACAATTATCCTAAATTCAATTCATTACTTCCTTCCACATTCCCTCCACTCCTCCTATCAGGTTGCTTTGCACCTCTAAGTGCAATTTCTAATTTAAGTTTTTAATAAAATAATTTTTAAACACACACACACACATATATATATATCGACCATTAATATGATAATAATTTTTTGGTGTTGCGAACAAAACTGTCGTAATAAGCATGCTTCTAAAAGTTACGATTGCTATCAATTTTGTATGCACTTTGTATGCACTCTTTTTAAAGGTTACAATTATACACATGCTTCCTCTATATATTTGAGTGACCACATTTAGGTGTTATTAGTTTACTGTAATATTGTCACGTTGTAATTAAGCCGATAGGACTTTCTTTTGAATCAATTCATTTCAAAGTTTCATCTACCTTTTTCTTCTACACAAGACATGTGTACACCATATGACCACATTTATATTACACCACAATATATTTTCTCTATTAAGTTGTTCCACAATTATTGGTCCATGTAATCACTAAAAGGTTGGTTCGGAATTTTGGGCGTATAGATTGAGCAAGGCATCGGAAAAGGAGGTGTAATTATGCTGAAACCCTTTTTTAAGGGAATTGTTTCCTCAGGATTTCGTTGTCAGTCGAAACACACTTGCAATTTGCAACGTGTTCATATCATCGGTCAACCTCTGTCTACCAGCACTTCTACCACCTATCAACATCTCTCTTCCCGCTACCAGTTGTAACACATTGTCACGATCTGAAATAAATCACCAGAAATCGATGTAGGGTTTCAACATGGAAAACTAATTTCATTAATCTCACTGAATAGGGATTCACCTATATTTCATTAAATATGGAGCTATTGGATATATTTTGTATGGCAAGGAAAATGGAACATTTTGCAGGGATATATAATAAATCTCTTTAGTGAGAAATCATTGTAGGTCTCAAAGGATCAAATGACAGGAGAAGAGGCGCAAATCCATGGATATAGTGATTTTTGTTGATAAAATAAATTATGGGTCAAATTTATGAAGGCAAGGCCAATTGGAAGTAATTTAGAAGGGTGCACCCATAGATTTCTACATCAAACGAAGTCCAATCTATATCCCTATTATTGGGGTTGATTTTCACCATATTTCTGGGGCATGTATGAGTTATATGGAAGGACGATTTAGTATTGGTTGACTGTGCATTTTTACAAAGGTTGTGGCTGAGATTGGGCGCATTTACTTTGGCTGGTAATTCCATTCTTGTAGTTGCATCAATTATATATTATAATCCGACTTTGGGACGTTCCACTGCTACACAAAAAGGAATCTTAGCATAGAGGAGTGAGGATTGATATGAACTTAAATAGGAACACAAAAAATTACAAATATAACCATAAATACAGAAATGCAGCAGAAATAACACTTTATTTCATTAATATCAGAATATTGAAATATGCTTACAAACAGAATGGAAATAAACCAGCCCGGGCGATGGTAGCTTATCTCTGAGAAGAGATGTGGTGGCTACATGCCGCTTAACTGTGTTACAATGAAGCTCCAAGGCCCATTTATTATTGAGAAATAATGGAAAAGCCTAAAAATCCATAAACCTAACCCTAGGAGATGAAGCGCCAAAATTGTGGGCCCCGTTTGGGTAAATTGGTACATCAATTTCTTGGGGTTGTAACTTTGGCATCAGATCTTTGGTTGGTTATCATAATGCCTTTTTTCGAAGATCTCAAAGAGAAGGCCAAAATTGGCAAGCCCATTTGACAACTTATTAGTCTCTCCATTTTCACTAAAAACAGCGTTTAGGGTCTCAAAACAACTCTGGAAGTTCACGACCCGAAAGACTACCAAAAATAGTAAATTGTGCTACAATTAAGGAAATTGAAAGAGACAGTGTTGGGGGTCCAAGTGGAATAGGAGGGTGGCCACCAATATCCACCTGGATCAGCCCTCCCCCCTTAGGAAGCAATGGTCCCCATTGTGTTGATTGCGTCCATGAGATAGCGAAACTTCTGCTGAACTTGGTCCCTAGTGAGCCTCTTGCCTTGGTGCAGGAGTTGGCCAACTTTGACAACCCGACACATTTGGATCCTCTGTTGTCGATTGTTCTTGTTCTGTGTGTCCATTGTTTGATCCATTAAGGGACTTTTGAGGTCTAAATTGCGCCTCTTAAGAAAACTTTACAACGAAAATAAAATTTATAAGAACCAATAGGATTAAATATGATGATGTCAACCATGGGGGATGATTCACCATTTTTGGAGTAAAAAAAAAATATTAAAAATTAGTAAAATAATAAAACTACTTCTTCAACTCGTATTTTCAACTCTCCTTAAGGTTTTAGTAAAATTTTGAGAGGAGTACTTGTTGGATGCAAAATTTAATTCCTCATCCAAAGAGTACCCATGTTGCATATTTTCGATGGACCTTGCTACAATAAAAATAAGAAATACATGAAAAAACATGATTGCAATCATGATTTTATTGTATTTCTCAGTTTTCGTGTAGCAGGGTCAATCAAAAGTATGCAACATGGGTACTCATTGGCTGAGGAATCAAATTCTGCATCCAATGAGTATTTCAGCTCGAAATTTGAGTAAACCCATACGAAGATAAGTTGAAAATACGAGTTGAAAAATATTTTTTCTTTTTTCCCTCTAAAATTTGATGATGTAATCTAATCATATTTTTTTTATTTCCACTATTATTTTATAATTTCCTTAGGAGGCCCATTTTAGACCTAAAAACTCCCCTAATGAGTTGTGGCATGTTCCATGCAGTCTGGGTTCAACTTTGTTGGTGCGAGTTGTTCTGTTATGTCGAATGTGTCCGGCAATGGTGGAAAGTATAGTTGAAAGTAGCCTACATTGAACATTGGATGCAGACCAAGGAATGGTGGAGCGGTGAGCTCGAAGGAATTGTCCCCTATAGCCTTAGTGATGGTGTATGGCCCATATCGGAGTGGGTGAAGCTTGCGATGGGGTCCAGCGAGGTGTTCCTTCTGCAAATGTAGCCAAACTTTGTCGCCCACCTGGAACTTGTGTGACACTTGATGTTGATCATGGCGCTGCTTGTACTTAGAATTGGCTCTGTCCAATATATGATGGACCTGCTGGAAGATGTGTTGAATGATCTCAATCAAGTTGTTAGCCCTATCGGCTTCGGGTTGGACATGAGCCGAATCTACCTGAGTAGTTGTAAATGGTATGGCCACATCAATGGGACATAATGGTTGAAATCCCAACCCTACCTGAAAGGGGTTGTGGCTTGTTGAGTTGTGGATAGCTATGTTATAGTTGTGTTGGACATAGGGGAGACTTTCATCCCATGTGCATGGATGCTTCGAGTTGTACATGCGCATAATTTGTATGATCATCATGTTGACGACTTTTATCTGGCCATCAGTTTGGGGATGGAAAGTCATGGACTTAGTGAGTTTGGTATCTAGCATCAACCAGAGACTTGACAAAAATTCACTTAGGAATCTACAATCTCGATTAGAGACAATGGACTGTGAGATCCCAAAGTGTACCCACACTCACTCAAAGAAGAGCTTAGCAGTGGCCTCTGCTATGATACTCTTCTTGCAAACCGCTATAATGGCCATCTTAGAAAATTTGCCGATGACTGCAAAAATGCAGTCGTTGTCATGCTTAGTAGAAGGAAGGCTCGACATGTAATCCATGGAGATGGATTCTCAAGGTCAACTAAGAGTAGGCAGACGAGTATATAGGCCTTTCTTCTTGACAGTTGGTTTGAAAAAGGCGCAGACAGTGCAAGATTTAATGTACCTTCCAACATCCCGATGAAGGTTCGACCAATAAAAATACTTTTGTAGTACTGCCACTATTTTCTCTTCTCTGAAATGTCCAGTGACCTAAAAGTAGTGCGCCTCCCAAATCATCTTGGAACACTTGCTTGAAGGAACACAGATATATCCCAAGTAGCATAATAATGCATCCTGGAGGTGAAAATTTGGAATGTGCTTACCTTCTAGGAATGTCTAGTATGTTCTGTCGAATTCGAGATCGCTCTCATAAAGATGCGGCCACCCCAAAGTCTCGTACCCACAGGAGTTGAGCACAGTGATCAGCGCCATGACATGGGTTTAGCTGAGGCAGTTTGCAACATAATTGGTGCTTCCCTTCTTGTACTTAATGTTCAAATGGAATTGTTTCATTTATGTGGATTATTTTTTATGGCGATCGTTCTGCAACTTCCCTTGTGTCTGTATGAGTTGCATGGGTCGGTGGTCTGTGTAGATGACCATTTCCTTCCCCATAATGTAATGCTTCCATTGATGGCAGGCATGCACAATGGAATACATTATTTTTTCATAAGTGGGATACTTTCGGACCGTGTCTTAAAGTGTCTCACTATGGTAAGCCATTGGATGCCCCTGCTTAGTAAGAACTACACCAATAGCATAGTCGAGGTGTTTGTCTCAATGTCAAAAGGTTGATGCAGGTATAGTAATGTGAGCATTGGTGTAGAGCAGAGGTGATATTTCAACTCAGAAAACACCTTATGTTGGGTTTCGAACCAAAAAAACTTTGCTTTCACTCCGCCCTTGGTGACTTGAATTAAAGGCCAAGTGATGTGAGAGAACCCCAACACGAACCTGCTGTAGAAATTGGAAACACCGAAAAAGATGTGGAGCTTTCTTAGAGTGGTTGGGGCTAGAAAATCCTGAATGACTTGTATCTTGGTTGGGTCCACATTCCCACCCTTCTCATCAATGATGTACCCCAGATATTTAACATGGGTCATGCCAAACGTGCATTTCTCCAAATTGGCACACAACTTATGTTATCGCAAGGTTTGAAGGACCTGTCGAATGTGGTGGAGGTGCTCTTCCCAACCCTGGCTTAAGAATAAGACATCATCTAAATACACCACCATGAATGCATTGGTGAAGGGTCGCAAGATGTCATCCATCAATCTCATAAAGGTTGTGGAGGCATTCGTCAACCCGAAAGGCATGAACAAACATTCAAAAAGGCCCTCCTTGGATTTGAAGGCATTCTTACACACATCAAAGGGTTTGATAAGCACCTGTTGGTAACCAGACTTCAAGTCAATCTTGCTGAAATATTTGGCCCCCTTGAGCTGGTCTAGAAGGTCATCAATCCATGGGATTGGGGACCTATTCCAGAAAGTGATCTTGCTTAGCGCCCGATAGTCAACACAGAGACTCCAAGTCCCATCTCTCTTCTTTACCAATATAATTGGGCTCCCATAAGGTGATGAGCTTGGCCTGAAGTTCCATTTCTGTAATAGCTCCTGACTCTACCTCTTGATGTCATCATTCTTTAAAACATAGTGCCGATAGAGTGCTTGACCTGACAGTGCATAGGTACCCATGTAGGTGAGGCAAAAATGTCCCTATACTCCTCCACGACCTTGTCCATCTACTACTGTTGTGTAGAGGAGACCTATCTAGAAGTCGTGGCCACAAACTTCTTCTTTCCCTGAAGGCGAATCATAAGGAAAACAAATTTCCTGGTCTGGGAAATGATCTTACTGCATTTATTTGCAGTGACAAAAGAGATGGCAGTAGGTAGGGCTACCCATGGTATCATGTATAACTTATTTCTCAAAGTAATAATCATAGAGCAAGGTTTAGACTCATATACAGCATGTCACTTCCACAAGTATGGTTGTCCTAATAATACATCACAGACTTCAAGAGGAGCAACATCATACAGCGTCTCATTCATGAAGGGCTTGATGTTGTAGGGAAGGCGGCACTACTTGCTGATCGATCTCGTCCTTGGTGAAGCCACCCGATGGTGTATGACTGCAGATGTGTTGTCATCGGTAGGCCCATCCACTTCACGACCTCTGCTGAAATGAGTTTATTTTGGCTCCTGTTGTCAACAATGAACTCCATTGGAGAACCTTTCAACCACATCTGTAAGTGGAAGAGACATTCCCTCTCCCTAGATCTTTAGGCTCATTCTTATGGATTTTGGTGGTGGCCATGGTGGCACTGGGCTCCGCGTTAATGATCTACTTCCATTTGTCATTTCCCTTGTTGGGTTCTGACTCAAAGTCAGAACATGTGTCTGATTCAAAAGCCTTCAGCTTAGCCACTAGTCACTTCTTGGCCCAACACTCACTTGTGTTGTGAGTGGGGCTCTTATGGAACTCACACCATTTTCTCGTGTCCTTCTTTGTCTTCATGGTGTTTTCCTTTACTTGCAAATTTGGCAGATTGTCTTGGGCCGCCCTGCCTTGGCTTTGGCCTTTTCTTTGTGGTTTGGGGGCGCCTTTTCCTTGCTTCGGATTCGCAGATCCAAAGTATAGCTTCTTCTGTTTAAACTTCTTCTCAATATTGACAACATATCGGTATGTCGTGTTGGGCGAGGAAATTTCCAGGAACTCCATCTCGACCTGGATGTACTTGTGTAGACAGTTGGGTACTTGAGTACTAAATTTC
The DNA here is from genome assembly GCA_000404065.3 of Pinus taeda. Classification (NCBI taxonomy): domain Eukaryota; kingdom Viridiplantae; phylum Streptophyta; class Pinopsida; order Pinales; family Pinaceae; genus Pinus; species Pinus taeda. The sequence continues at coordinate 269,033 of APFE030743032.1, read as the reverse complement.
GCTCAGAATCCTTAATACCCAACTTAGTGCGGAGGGTATGGAAAATATTTGTGAACTCTGGCACATTTTGGTCCCTTCCTTATCGTAGCATGGTCCACTTTATGTATTTATCTTCATAGCTCTCGATAGGGTAATATTGTTCCTTTGTGGCATCTCGGAAAGAATTCCAAGTGGGTGCGGCTAAAAACAGTGATGATTCCCTCTCATCATTTTGTTCATAGTAGGTTTCCCACCAGTCCTTGACGTGTGGGGTGGCTTTGAGAAGTGAAAAAGTAATATTTTTCTGATTGGAAAATTCATGAACTGGAAAATATCCTTCCAACAAATTCAACCATTTATCTACGACTTCTGCATCTATTTGGCCCTCAAATAGGGGAATATCGAAGTTAACTTGTACCTTAAAAAGGTTGGCACCTCCATAATGGTTGTTGGATGAAGATGCATCACATGTGGGTAGTCGTCGAAGGATCTGGGCAAATTTATCCATCATCGCGTTCCTTTGTCGCTCGAGGGCTTCCTCAAGCAATATTTTGAAAGGATCTCTTGCCCCCTCATCTTTATTTTCTTCCGCCATGGGAGGTCGTCAGGGTTTACGAGGCTAGTCTTGCAAAGCTTCAACCAGATCGAGCCCTAATTCCTTATACCCTGACCTCAATGGGGACATACAAAGAAAAACAAAGAAAGAGCAAACTGCTCTAATAACACTAATCTGAACTTAAACAGGAACACAACAAATTACAGTGATAATTATAAATACATAAATGCAGTAGAAATAATACTTCATTTCAATATCATAATAACGAAATATGCTTACACACATAATGGAAATAAACTAGCTCCAGCGATGGTAGCTTATCTCTGAAAAGAGATGTCGCGATTACATGCCTTTGAATTGTGTTACAATGAGGCTCCAAGGCCTATTTATTAATGAGAAACAATAGAAAACCCTAAACATCCAGAAACCTAACCTTAGGAGATGAAGCACCAAAACTGTGGGCCCCGTTTGGGTAAATTGGTACATCAATTTCCCGGGGTCGTAACTTTGGCATACGATCTTCAATTGCCTATCATAATACCTAGTTTTGAAGATCTCAGAGAGTAAACTAAAAGCAAATTGTTGAATTTCTCTAGTCTTTTCTAGTCTCTCCGTTTTTCCTAAAAACGTCATTTAGGGCCTTAAAACAGCTCTGAAAGTTTAAGACGCGAAAAACTGTCAAAAATAGTAAACTATTCTACAATTAAGGAAATATAAAAACTGAAAGAGACAATTTTGGGGGGTCCAAGTGGAATAGGAGGGGGGCCACCAATATCCACCTGAATCAAGGGTGCACTAAGAAGAACTCATAATTTTCTCAATATTGGAGATTACAAGCATATTCCTGAGGCTGTGGCCAACAGTAAGCTACATGCTTAGCTCATTTCCTCATTGTTGAGTGAAAACATTGGTTAAATATTCCTTGAAAAGGTAACTCACAATTGTATAGAGGCTGGAAAATACTCAATAAAGTCAAACTAAGTTTTATTCCAAGTTCTAGGTACATTTACACTCTAAATTTGCATCTACAACAAGCTTGTGAATAATAAACGGAGATCAAATCATTACAATTGTTTTCAATAAGATGTGCAATATTACTTCCTCTTAAATTGCTTGGATTTGGGGATATTGTTGCATTTGGTGTATTAGGCCATTATTCTCCACATCAAACAAAAGATATTAAATCCAGGAAAACCATTGAATCAAGCATAAACCAGCAAACCCACAAAATGTTTGATGAAATGCAAACTCAAAATTTCAAAACAAAATTTGTTAATTGGCATGCAATTGGGAGGGTTAAGTATGGTGTTTCTTCGAGATCCCTTAATGAAGAAAATTGAGGAAGATGAGCATGACTTTCTATGCAATTCTTATTTTGCAGTGGCGTCAGAAACAAAAGAGAGAAGATGTAAATTATGTGAGTGAAGAGGAAGAGAGTGTGTGTGGTGAGTATGATTGCAGTTATGATGATACTGAGATGGATTATGGTTTGTCCTCATTTTTTGTTTAAATTTGCATCCATAAAATTTTGTATTTTCACTAAGATGAATCTGTAATGACACCAGCTCAGTCCGAAATTCATATTTACCAGAAGTTTAGAGCAATGATATTTTGGTAAAATTCATATTTACTAGAATTTTAGAGCAATAATATTTTGGTAAGGTAAGCAGTGAGTTGAATATCCAAATCAATTTAGTAATTAGGCTTATTATATATAAAATATATATATAAGTATCTTCTGTAAGGAAAAAAAAACAAATCATGAAATCAAATTATAGGATTCAGATGATAGGCTTGCACTATGAACAAGCAATCAACTACAATTCTGGTGTCTTCAAACTCATTTTTCGTTCCAAAAAAAGGATTCTTTGTAGTTCATAAGTGAAAATGTCAGTAGATTTATAATAGACAATAATGGTTCTAGTCCCCAAGTACAGCTTCAATCCCTTCTCTTGATTAAATCCATTGTTAGGAATCATGATGATGCATTACTAAACTCAAGAAAATAAAAAAGAGATTCATTGTATCCTAGACATGACATTTAAATAGTTCTATCAGCCTCTCAAATAGGGTAAGCAGCACCAGTGAAAAAAACAAATGTACTCTATTACTATTTTGAGCTGCTATGAACCAATTCAGTTGTCTCTAATATGTTAAGGACTGACACATGCAAGGGCCAATGTATATAATCGACAACTTGTACAAAGAAATTTAACCTATGTTTCAAAGTTCTACTAAATGTAAGCTAGCCCTGTGATGTTTGAGCAGACCTCCTAAATTAATTTAGAGTATCAATATATATTTTCTCAAACTCCATGCTTTGTTATTATACTTCCCTATCGATGCCTAGAACCCACTACTTATCAAGATGTGGGATTTTTTTCTTTCCATATTAATTAAGTGCAAAGGCCTAGCAAAGATTACAAACTAGGATGGAACTATAACACTACCTTGCTTTCACCTATCTAGCTTTCCTTTTATGGCAAGTTCTTTGATGAAGATAGAATCATTGCATGTTAATAAAAGATAGTGTAGAGACAAATAAAGAGAATAGTAAAAACTGGAATGTTCTTTTATTAGTGAAGAATATGTCTTGGGTTCTTTCATGATAGTTTCTCATGTTGGTTACACCAAAATCTAGGTTATTTGGTGAGATTTTGTACTAGTTACCCAGTGAGGTTTTACACTACATACTAAATTTGTTACCTCACTAGATGTTACATTTTGTCATAACAATACTAATAATGTTATATTTTGATATAATAATACTTATTTATTTGTTACCTAATAAGGTTTTGTAAACCTTACTAGATGTTATATTTCTTTATAACCATACTTACTGTAATCTAGATTTAGTGACTCTATTACTATAATTTGGGTTTACTGACTCTTTGATTCATACATCTAATAGGCAAACCTTGCAGCTGAGAAGGAGACAAAATCTTGATTGTTGAGGCAGACACATGAATGAAGAGGATATCTGTGAAATGGTTTATTCTTCTCGTTGTAGGTTATTATGCATTAGATACTATTTTATTGGCACAAATTTATTTTAGGGAGCCTAAGTCGATAATGAAATTCTGGTATGTTTTAGCTAAGATGGATTTGTATAGCTCTCTCCATTCAGAAGCAACTAGTCTTGAATGGTTGGATAATGTCCTCCCTCATAACAATAATGCTAACAAGCTTGCTATATAGTATCATGCTTTCTAGATCCAGGTTATATGTAGTGTATTACACTATCAATACAAATTGTTTTTTGAGCTTGTGGTTATCTGTGATGTATTAGGATAACATCCTCCCTCAGTACTACTAGTACTAACAACCCTGTTATATAGTATGTTTCTTTTTGGATCCAAATTACATGTGGTGTATTACACTATTAGTACCAAACTACTCTTTATCTTATGGTTATCTGTGATGTATTAAAATTATTTTTACAAACTATCACCAAAATGACATATCCCAATTATTTGGGACTTGTTACACATTAATATTGTCCTCTGAAATTGAGAGTTTAGTGTATTTATTTATTAGAATATTTTGGGGAGATGATTTTATGTATTTGATTGATGTGTTTATTTTCTCGCTCAATTGCTTTCAAAATCCATTGCCTCTTTTTGCTTAGGCCATGGTTAGGTTGACTTGGGTTTCATCTATGCTTTACATTTAAAAATATTTATATCTATACTCAAAGAAGGTAAACTAAAATATATTCATCAATGGTTATGTTTATAGGTATATTAAAAAAATATTAAAGAACGGAGTGATAATCATAAATGTTATGGCATTCATTAGGCTATCGAAATAAAAATTAAAAACTAGTTATAATTTACAAAAGGGCAAGCTTAAAAGTTCAAAATATATATTGAAATTTTTAAACTAGTTATAATTTACAAGTGGGTAAGATGAAAAGTTTTCAAAAAACATGAGAAAAATTCAGTTCTTATAACACAAAGAAAGCACTATTAGTGTAACAAATATTTTCAAATAACTATATTTAGTTATGGGTGAAGTTATGAGATATTAAGATAATGGGAGTTGATAGTTTGGATATTTTTTTAGTAATGTTTTATATATTTTTGTCTAGTATTAAAGAGATTATTTATTTTTATTTTTATGTATAATCAAATTAATGTAAGATAAATAATTTATTATGTATATATTCTCTTCATCTAATTTATCATAATTAAAAATCTCTATAACATAAAATAAGTAAGACATTTATTACAAACTAAATGGAATGAAAACCTAAATAATA